>VWYK01067487.1:36232-55690 GCA_013399775.1 Semnornis frantzii
AAAGAGTGAGACACTAAATATATATTACATCACATCACTGAAATGAAGTCACTTCTGAGGAGAAAGAATGGGTGTTGTAGGAATTCTTCGGTGCACAGCAAAACCATGGAAAAAGCCACCATGCAGAACATACGTTCAATACATATTTTTCACATATGGATTTGTCATAGCTTCATAGAATTTTAGAAAATGGATGGTACAGGCTGGAGTTTGGCAAGGACCAAACTTCAGTTCTGACGGGAAGCATCCCAAAATCCATACTGATTCAAGTGGCCAGGATTTTTGCTTCAAGTTGTTTCACCAAACCTGTCTTCCAGCTCAGCTCTGGAGAGTGATCAAAGCATCCACCAAGTTTGAGCTCGCTTCACTTCAGGGATGCATTGGAAATATGTCCGCATGGTATAGACTGAGGCATCCCCAGAAGTGCCTTGTATTTCCCTCTGGGAATATGTGCATTTTACATCCATTGCAGGAACAACCTTTCCATACCTTAGCAAATTTTCCTCCAGTAGTTTTTTCCGCTTTGGGGGTCGCCCTCGTCTCTTGCCTGTTTTCCCAGGAACACTTGGGGTGTTGGTTTGCCCCCCACATCCCCTGAAAAATGGCAAAACCGTCATAAAGTATCTGCTGTGTGAGGGAAGTGCAGCTGGCAGGATGGGAGAAGGGCAGGGAAATCGGAACAGCTGCTAGGAACCCAACCAAAGGAGGGATTAAATCAGAGCAGCAATGAGACAGGGAGGGGCAGAGGGATCCCCACTGGCTGGGAGCCTGATCTGGGAGCCATGCGGGGTAGACGAGGAGGAATGCGGTGGGGCAAGCAGCAGCACTTCCACAGCAGGCTCTCCTGGTGCCACAAAGGCTGCAGGCTGGCTCTGACACAATGCACGACGAGGGGCAGCTCGCAGTCTGCTTGGCAACTCCAGTCTTGCCCCTCACTGTCCCGGCTCTCTCCCAGGCCCTCCCTGCACTGCTGCACGCTGCCCCCCCCCACCCTCTGACACGACAGCAGTCAGGCGGAGTCCCCTCCAGCCAGGCAGGCTGTGCTGACCCCCCTCATCCCTGCACCCAGACACAGGGGGGATGTGGAGGAAGCTCTTACCTGTCTGGAGCCAGCTCGCCATTGCTTTTCCCCTGCACAGGGTCCTCCTTGTACATCCTCGTGCCGTAGAAGTACCAGTACAGGGCACCACTGCTGTCTTCGCCCAGCGGCTCCACGCGCAGGCTGTCGGCATCCAAGCCCTACACCCACCAGGAGTCCCCCGCCAGACAGTGACAAGCGACATTGTAACACAAAAAGTGATGACACCCCTCTGCAAACACCTCCCTCCTTCTTCCCCTCCCACTATGCCACAGAAGCAGTACAGCTGCTCCTCAAGGCCAGGCTGGGAAAATGTTCCTCCAGTGCAAAAGCGACGACTGGTCTGTCCAGGGAAGGATTTAGATTGGCATCTCTAATTTGAATGGCCTCTCTCGTTTTAACATTTCATCTCTGGTGCTCCTGACAGGGAAGGTCTAATTAGTGCTGGCGACAGTCACGCACAGCCCTGAGAAGCTCCCTCCCCCACTTGCCCCTCCACCCTTCCTCCAGCTCCCCCAGTACACTTCAGCCCCATCCTTTCATCTCACGCCATCCCTCAGCAAGGCAGTCTCAGCTCTCAGAGCCCTGCCATTACCATTGGAGCATCTCCAAATCCACTCTGCATAGGAAGAGTAGCCAACAAAGCCAATTTACTTAGCAACTGCCATGTTACGAATACATCTGTGCAGGGCATGGGCCCCAAGAGCAGTCCTCGGGTTCTTCACCAGACAGAGGGGAGGAGATAGGCAACTGTTGTCCCACTGCACCACAGCTGATCACTTTGCCTTAACATACACTTAACAGCATCAACTCTTCCCTGCTTAGGAAGATTCACTGATCTGGTCCAGATCCTGCGGCTGCACTGTTTATCCCTTTCCTGCTGCCCAAAGCACCTTAAGGAGGTCGAAGACATCATCTGCATCGAGGCGGTAGTCGCAAAGTCGGTGCAGGATCTCCACCCGGGTACGCAAGGGCAGCTCCTGAAAGGTGGACTCCCGCAATGGGTTGGGCTTCCCTTCTTCCAGCTCCCAGCGGTAGTTGATGATGTCCTCCAGGTAGCTGTGAAACGTCTGGGATCTAACCAAGGAAAATAAAGTCCCACACGCTCAATGTAGTTTGCCATGCCAGAAATGCCTGACACAACAGAACAACTCAACCAACCACAACATGGAGACAGCTAAGGCTTGAAGGAAAACCATGCCCCACAATAGCTATGGTTAGGTGCAGCTCTGTAACTCAGGTTCCCAAAACACAGCAATCTCATTTTGACACCACAGGATTATACACACACAGCTTACAGAACTCTGCATTACTGTTAATTCTCCCCAGGCTGAAAGAACAAGTTTAATATGATGCCATCTCAGCCTCATCCTCTTCCTATCCTAACAGGCAGTGCCTTATGATAGCACCAACACTGACCAAAGAGTTTGATTCCTTTCCTCCTCTCTTTGTTTCATGCAGAAGTCTCTTCTTCAGCTTTCCATTTGCTCCTTGCCTCTGCCATTGCCAAGACCTACTTCTCTCTCTGCCTCTGAAGTAGTTTTCCATGCACTGGTTCAGTGCCTTGAAACTTTCCACAGCTTATTGTCTCCTCCCCACTTGGTTGCTGTATGCTTCCCATACACCTGCTGTGGCCCCTATTCTCTCCTACCATCCATCCCCAAAGGTTCTTGACACTTTCTGCCCATTCCTTCACCAGTAGCTCTGGCACAGCCTCTGTGCAGCTTGGTTAATGGACGCAGCTTGGACCTTGCCACACGCCAAGGCTCATTCCCATCATGAGCACACCTCCTGAACAGGGTTCAGCCCAGGGGATTCTCACCTCTCTAGTCTCTCAGATAATCCAGCTGAAACTTGAACTCTGAAACACTGCTACTAAAATGATCTTTCTCATTTTCTAGCTGGGTCGCATGAAATCCCTCTTGTTCCCAGCAGTCAACCATATAACTCAAGGAAACACACATTTCTCATCCTCCTCTGGTGCTGAGGGTAAATGTCTCCATGTGACACGCATTAGCCTGCTGATGGTGCTTAAGGCTAAATTTTAATGAGTCTTAAGTCCTTACTCTGACCACTGAGAATTATAGGAGAGGGAATAAAAAAGGGTTGAAGAGACCACATGAGGTGGTCTCTACATTTCTTAAGATCTGTCCATATCACTCTGAGATTTGCCACGCTATCTCAGCCTGTTCTGAGTTGTGTACCCTGAGAGCAGAAAAGGGACACACACACACCCCCCAAATGCCCCAGTCATTTTTGCACACAAGGGAAGTCCATATGCCAGCAAGAACACCACTGGGTACACATTCCCACCAGCTCTCAAAAAGGCAGCTCAACTTGATAGGTTTTTGGCACCCATGGATTACTCTATATGATTAATGGAACCATGCCAGCACTACAGAACTGCGTTTGCCTGAGAAATTGCTAACTACTACAAAGGCTATTATTTTTTAACAAAGAGATAGAGAAGTGCAATCCAGCTGAAGAAAGATTGTTTAAAGCCAACAAGTCAGAGAGGGAGCTGCAAAGGCCAGATAGCTTTTGCAAGGGCCATGGCTGGACAGCGACTGCAAGAAGGAAGGAACAGATGCTACATGATTCCTCAAGCCACGTCCACCTGGCAGTGTTCCCCTTCCTCCTCGAGTGGAAAAAAATTGACGCCACCACCCTGCAGATCATACCCCACCAGTCTGCTTCTTTCTGACCTACAAGCTGACCTTCTCAGAGATCTCTCCTCTCACCAGATGAGTGTTTCCAGCCCTCTGGTTGTATCGAACAACAGGAACTGAACGTACCTGGGTCTAGCGCCTTCAGCAGCCTGAGGTTTGCTCTTTTCTGCATGACCCAAGCAAAGCTTTTCCAAGTCTGTCCAAGTACGATTGGTTTTGCTCCATTAATATCACCAATTGAACAAATGCAACTTGAAACGGTCCACTACAGTGACAAAGCTCAGTCAGCAGAGAAGGACTGACTTTTATGAAACAATATCTGTGCTGCCTCATGTGTTAACTTCAGGGTAAAAACTACAGCAACTATCATTTTTTAAAACTAAATACTCAGTGCATGGCACACCACCTGCCTGAGGTAGCTATCAATTCCAGCAGTGTCCTCCTCATATACCCCAAGACCCAATGTAACTTTTAATTTTAAAGAGTGCTGTTTGACCATACAGCTCAAATGATAGATATTTACTGAAGCCATTGGATTAAAACAAAGAAAGAAAGAAAGGCAGATTTGACAAGCTTTCAGAACAGAAACACTAGTGAGAACATTCCTGCCTGAAAGCAGGAAAGCAATGCTGGAACACGTTGCCCAGGGAGGTGTTTGGGGCCCAACTCTGGAGATATTGAAGGCGAGGCTGGACAGGGCTGTGGGCAACCTGATCTAGTTGAGGATGTCCTTGCTGACTGCACAGGGGTTTGCACTGGATGAGCTTTGGAGGTCCCTTCCAACCCAGACCATTCTGTGATTCTATTTGGATGCTTAAGTCTGTCAGAGAAGAGGAATGACTGCAAAGTCTCAGAGAGCATTCAAGTTTGGACTCTCTGAGTACACTTGTTCAACTCTGTCAGAGCTCAAGGCAGAAGCTTATTTCATCGGATCTGATACAGAGGTTCTGGTTATTTCCAACATTTCCCCATTTTCCCTAGGATCCTGAAAAACTTACTGGTGACATGGGCTGCCAGGAAGAAGCAAGGAAGTAACAGGGTTTTTACCTGCTTTTATGAGTTTACTTATCTTCATCTCTACCACTTTGCCTGCTCTCACAAGAAAACTGATCTAGGAAGCCCCTCAAATCCAGAAGACCACCTGAAATCCTTGCCTGTGTAACTCTCCTTCCCTCTGGGGACTGACTCTGTTGACTTAACCAATCTGGTTTGGGTTTGACTTTCAGGTAAGTGCCTGACACTCAAACTTTCGCCATCCACCCATATATTACAAGCTCTCTTCTCAGCCACACTTTGAGTTCCCACCCCCATCAATTTTCAAAGACAGCTACTGTGCATTTGTCGCTTTGAATAAGGACAGAAATGGGAACCAGAGATGGAAACCAGATGTCTCGAGGCATTCCCAATTGCTCTCGATCTTACCCAATTTCTATTTTCCCTCTTAATGGGGGCTGGCTTTTTATCTGCAGGCAAATAGGAGATGCTCATCTCCGATCTGTCTGCCACACCTACAGTCCATCTTGCTTAGCCTGTCTCCAGAAAATTTCCTTGAAAATGGAAATCAGAGAAGAGGAAATTTGAAGAAGAAAATCTGCAGGGAGCACAGTGGTCTGGGAGTGCCCTGCCCTTGGGGTTTTTTATGGCACAAAGCAGAAATACTCAAGACTAACTGCCTGCCATTACCCAAAACATTAAAACCCAAGAATCAGACAGACAGCATCCAGCGGTGGAAAGACCTCCAATGCAGTTTGTCAAATCAAGCTCACTAATAGGACAGCAATACATCCACAGGTGTCATGAGTCCTACAGTTTCTGCTGCAGATGAGAGACTCTGAAAACCCTTTCGTAAGCGGCAGGAAAGCAGCAAAGAGATCATTGATCTGAGAACATCTCCTGAGGTTCTCAGCATCATGGTGACTTGTAAAAACACTCAACCAACAGAGGGAATGTTAGGTCAGCATAAAGTCATAGAATGGTCTGGGTTGGACAGGAACTCCAAATGCCATTCAGTCCAACCCCCATCCCCTACCCTGCTGTCACAGTAGGGACATCCTCAACTAGGTCAGGTTGTCCAGAGCCCTGCCCAGCCTCATCTTGAATATCTCCAGAAATAGGGCCCAACCACAGCCCTGGGCAATCTGTTCCAGTGTTCCAGCATTCTCAGCGTTCTTTTTGTACAAATGAGAGTGTTCTCAAAGAGGGTGAACTGTCATGTGGGCAGATTCTGTCTCAATGCATATATCCAAAGGATAATCAACTATGTCCTGAAAATAAATTGAGGGTCTCAGAAAGAATGTAGAAAAAGGTGTGAGATCACCATATCTCAACCACTTCTACCTCTCCCTGTCACCATACAGCACAAGCATCTTCCATGAAGCTCATTATACAAGGGAAAGTATTACAGAAATGATCTACAAGATGTCAGAAAAGTTACCTGAGAGTACTCCATAACTGTAGAACTTCACCCTTCCCACCAAGTGTCTTTTTCTCACCCCAACTTCATGAGCATCATTAGCATTTCGGAAAGCTCAGACAAAGGTCCCCTCAGCTGTCACAATATCACTTACTTTGCAGTTGCCACCTGATGTGCAAAGCAATTTGGACAGCCTTGGTGGGAATGTGGTAGAAGAGGTGAACATTGAAATATCTCAAATGGATGCAGGTGATTTCTCAAGAGTCCAGTGAAATGTTTGGTCTTGTCCCTGGCTGTGCTCTGAAACCACAGGGGCATGGGCAGAGGTCCTGATCTTTTTTTTTCTTTTTTTTTTTTTTTTAATTATTAGACAGGAGGTCAAAGTTAAATTTCATTTGTAGTTGAAAGTTTTAATCACACTTCGTGGACTTCTGCACATACCAAAGGAATCTGGAGCACAGGGAAGGACTTGACCTTGCACATCAGTGTCAGAGGGGAGCCATAGCGGCAGACAATCCACAGAAGTACCAGCGAGGGTGCATCTCGAGTTGCCTCTGATCTTTCGTAGCAGCTGCAAAAAGCCCTAGGTCATAAAGAAGACAGGAGCAAGCTGAAGGAGGGGCTCCTCTCCAACACGGGGATCGGGCTCCAGAAGTCAGAAGAACGATGCAGCCCTGCGAGTGCAGCGCTGCAGCCCGGCCAGCTGCCACCCGGCTGCCTCCCGGGGAGGGAAGCTTCTCTCTGCTCCAGGAGAGGGGAGCTGAGGACTCCTCCCCCTGCCTGCTGATCACAGTTTGGCAGTCTGCCTCGGTGGTGTGTTCGCCTGCTCACAGAAGAGGGACTCTTCCCATCATCCAGGATTTTATTGCATGTGGCCATATACATGCTGTTGGAAAGAGAAGCTTGGTCGGCAGGAAGAGTAAAGCTCCTGTCCCATTGCTGGTCACCATCTCTGTCTTCCCAGATGGGCTCCTTTGAGACCTCTGGAAGTGAGGGTGAAAATATCACAGGGTTGATGGGATAGACTGAAAAATTTGGTTGGAGCTTCTGGTAAGAATGTTTGTGGGGGACAGCTGCATTTAAAAACCTCAGTCCCACAGGCACTCTGCAGGGCAAACTCAATGTGAAAAGCCTTCTAAGCAAACTCAGCACCCCTGGGACCGGAATTACAGGTACAGACACAGAGGTGGGGGGGCTGTCATCCTCATGCTCAGAAGAGGCAGAGGCACTTGCACTCTTAAAGTCTCCAAAGTAAATAGCTAGAAAACTGTAAACAAAACCAAACTGAAAAACCACAACAGCAAATCCAAGCACTGCTTCAGTAAGAGAGTCCCTGTGTCAATCTGTCCTTTCCCCAGGCAGGGTGCCACAGCTCCATTGTGGAATTACTGTTACAGAACACTTCTCTATCAGGTCTATTGCTGCCAATCTTGTTTCAGGGCCCACCCTGCCCCTCCACAACAAGAACAAACCACAATGCTCTCCAAGCCCCCAGCCCTCTGAGAGGTAAAACTGGATTAAAAGAAACATTAGGACAAAGAATTGGAAATATTTGAGACCAAAATCTCTCAACGATGCTCAGACATTGTTGGCACACAGAGATTAGCCTTCTGAAAGTTCAAATGCCAAATAATTGCCTGGACCCACTAGGCAGAATATCTATCATGTTGACAGTGTTTTAAGCCTCTTGTTTCATTTAATTTACAGAATGCAACGGAAGAGTAAATACTGGAACACTCCTGAGCTAAAACTGCTGGGGAAATGGCAAGCTTGATCTATGTCCAATTCCAGACATGGTCTATGCTTGAGATTAAAACCAAGAACCCTGTCAAAACCAGAGGAGGAGAGAGATCAGGAACAACAACAGACCTCCTTCATCTCCTGTCTGAGACTAGTATGTGGGAAGAATGTGGAAAAGAAGACTGCAAGATCTCAGGCTTTCCCTTAAAGGCTGTAGAAATAGGAATGTAATTATTCTCACAGTTCCTCTTACAGAATTACCCAGTAAGAAAAATAACAGAGGTGATGCTTTAAACAGTGGTAAAAGCTTTAAAAGCCAACAAAGACTTGGACTCCATCAGCCACCCAGCACAAACATTGCTTTTACAAGGTTGTCAGTAATGAGTGAAAACACTTCTTGGGCATCTAATTCACAGCACATGAGAGAACCGGCTCTGCCTCTGTGATCTCTCTAGTTACAAGAAACACCAACAAAAAATCAAGGTCTTATTAGAACAGATGTTTTATCGTGGAGTTAATTTTATGGACCGAAGATATTTCACCTTATGGGCTAGCACTTTTTAAGTCCTGTATTGGCAAAAAGACAGCAGCTTGCTGTTGGGAGTCACTCAGGTGTTAATGAGAGCATTAACTGACAGATGGCATTCAAGATATTTCTCTCCTCTCCAAGGAAGAGGCTTCTTTGCTACAGCAGAGATCAGAAAAGCCTAATTCTTAACAAACCCACAATGCCTTGGCACAAAGGCAAGCTCTCTGGAAAGTAATAGGGAAGGATTCAGGGTTTGCTGGGATGACCTCAGTCAAACATCATTAACAGGGTCAGAAGAAGCAGAGACTATTTCAGAAGGAAAAAAAATAATAATGTAAAGCCCGCCCCCCGCCCGATCAATCTATCCTGGCTTGTCAGACTGAGAAAGCTTAGGCTGACTTAAGAAGCAATATGAGTTACTACTACCAGCCTGACCTTGAGCTCTCATCTAACAACGGAGACTCTTTTCTTTTTTTTACTGTATTAATGAGCTTTCTTATCTGAGGTAGGGGAGGAAACCTTGAGGACCAAGCCGTACTTTACCTTCAAACAATTTACTCTACTGAGAAGCTAAATCGGGCACGACTCAGAGAGGAAAAAAAAAAAAAACAAAAAACAAACCACAAAGATAGATACTCCTCCTTCATCCTTCTGGGAGAGAAAAGGGCTAGGTAAGTATACTGCCCATTTCCTGCCAAGCCCTCTGCCTGCCAGAAGGTGCACAAGTCAACAGAAAACATCCTCAGATCACAGGCCAACTTGTCATCGGGGCAAGCAGACTGGCTCAAGGGCAACAAGCACTTTGAAGGGTCCCTCCTCAAAACTGCCACAGACAAAAATGACCAAGAAGGTGGAGATCCAGTGGAAGCACGACCTTGAGCATTAACACTTCCTTTCCAACTGCACCAGCGGCAAAATTGTCCTGTACCACTGGTGAGGACAGACTTCACAATTTCCAGCTTGGGATAGCCACAAGGGAGCAGTAACTCCTGGCTGTACCAAACTGTTGACAAGAGTTCAGCAAGCTCCAGCCCTGGTAGGGCCGTTGGGATGGACGAAACATCCAGGTTCATCCTGCTTTTTTAGTAAGCAAAACTAGGACAGCTGACAGTAATAGACTCTGGGTGAGACCACAAAATGGGAAAGGGGAAAAAAAAAAAGAACAAATAACCCTCTAGAGTGAAGTTTCCTCTCCCAGAGTCAGAAAGACAGTAGAGACTGCTGGAGTAAAAGACCATCACAAGGCATGTGCACGCCTGCCTCTTGTCCTCCACTCCTAGCTAGTATTTTTCTGACATTGCCCAAACCTCAGGTAATTCCGTAGCTATCCTGTGTGGCCATCGGGATCACTGGCAGTGAAGGAGAGGAGAGACACCTAAAGAACTGAGTGGATGGATTGTGGCCAGCTCGACACGCAGTGACCTTTATCTTCAGCACTGCTGCGCAGGGAGAGGCTCTGGAGTGCCAAACAGAGCTTGCTGTCAGAGCATGAGCTTAAAGACATAGCTGCTTAGGAAACGTTAAGTAGCATCAGCTCTTCCCTAGAGTAGCCTGGTCCAGCTTCTGGATTTGGCAGTCTGAAACATAAGCATTGAAAGGTTTCCACACACATGAAAGACACATCCAAGTCTTCCACAAAAGCAAAGGACAGCAGACTGATTTTAGCACCCTAGCTAAAATTCCTGTTCCCTGCCCCACAGTCCTCTGCCCTATAACTTGCTTCTGGAGCTCAAATGTTTCACTGAGATCACCCCCCCAAGAAAGTGCTGGAGAGATGCTTAAGAGAAGATGTCAGGGTTCTGGACCCTTTCTCTGACATGAAGGATTGTTCTATCTTGCTAAGAAAATCTAATTTCCAGTGCTAGGGAATTGAACACCTTCCCAGCTGGACTCCTAAAGTGTTTGTGTTTGGGAGAGAGAAAAAAATCACCCAGGGAAAACCAAGGCTGTCAGCAGCAACTGCTCCTTGGCTTCCTCCATCTTACTTCGAGTGGTCTTCCATACAATAAAAACTGAGGAAGCTGGAAGGGGAGCTGGCAAATATGCTGTATCCCACAGAGAAGCAGAATAGGAACAGCTATGGAGCGAGGCAGTGTCTCCAGGGAGGCAGAGAGAATGGAGAGCTGATGTGGGCTGTCTAGTCTAATAAGGGATCACACCACAGGAGCATGTGCTGGCTTGACAAAAGCAAGCACAGCCACTTAACCTGGCTATGACAGCTGAGGTGGGAGCATTGCTTTGCTACCCCCCAAAAAAGGGAGAAGGAAGGAAGGAAGAAGGGGAAGCCACAAGGTCACCACAGCTACCCGCCATTCATGGAGGTTCCAGGCCACGGCAGAAATACTGAGCAACCAAAGAAGTTTCTAGCTTAGTCTCCTTAGCACTTCCAGACCACACTCATAAACTCTCTAGTTAGATGAGGATGTTCTTTCACTTGCTGCAGACTGAGACGAGCTGCCTTCTACCCCATTTCCCTTACACATGGGACAAAAGGCAGCAAGTACACCCTTCCAAAAGGAGATGTCGGCTGCAGGAACTCTACTTGTGTGCTAGCATGGCAGAAAGGCATGCCCTGATCTTCCCCAGCTGCCTATGGTCCACACTTCTCCAGTGATTCAGCTTTTATCTATCAACCCTCCACTGGCACAGCTGCTGTGAGTGGGTGGCTTCTTTGTCATGTTGCTGAGAAAAGGCAGAAAAGCAGCAGAGATACCAGTGCAGATACCATGCTGTCCTGCACTGCCGCCTTCTGAAAAAGCTCTTCCCTTAGGCTGGCAAATGCCAGGGACAGGCAGGAGTGCTGAGATAAGTGTCTATTTGATCTTCTCTCCTCCGTTCACCCTGGATTTTTTCACTGCTTTATGTTCGCAAAATTCCAAGGCAGCTAATCAGTGCTCTGTGACCCCTTGTTAATTGGGCTGTGTGAGAGAAAGACAGCGAGGGCAGGAGAAATCACACATACCTGTTACTTTGAACTGTCCTGTCATTTTCACCCTCCTGCTCAAGGGAGCTCCAAGCACCCTTAAGTGAGCCAAGGCTGCTATATTTCTGTCACCATCCCCAGGATCAGCAGGAGGGCCCACAAATGCTTCATATGGTTGCCCTACCTTTAACACCTCAAGGCACACTGATGCAAAAGAAAAGAGGAATGCTTTTCCTCCACCTTCCAGGTAAAAAATATGAAAGTGGCTCTTGAAGGAAACAATCTGAAGGCCCTGATGGCTCTTTCTTCCACCTACACACAGCTGCTCCTCACTGCTCTCATTCCCCTCCCTAGTGCTCCTCCTCTCCCTTCCTTCCCCCTCCTCCCCAATACCAGGCAGAAGCAAGCAGATGCCCAGTATCCATCTCCCCATCTCAAGGGACCAGCAGCCTATTTGTCCAAGTAAGCCAGAGAAAGAAAGTGAGTGGTGTGAAGATGTGAAACATTGGAGGAAAGAGGGCTCAGGTTTGCCAAGCCTGGTGGATTATGCAGTGCTTGGAGGCAGAGGAAGTCACCTATGGTTAACTAGATGCACACCGGATGCAGGGGCGCATTTGAAATGTAGGTAGAAGCAAGGGGCTGCTTGTCGATTTTGTTGTTTGATTAAGGACAGGAAGAAATGAGCGGCAATAAAACTAGAGCAGCCAGGAACATCCCAAACATGGGCTGAAGGTGCACGGTATGGAAGAAAGTAGGCTGAGTAGGCTAGAGAAGGTTCAGAGGGTATCTGATCAATGTCTGTAAATATCTGAGGGGTGGGTATTGACTGGCTGAGGCCAATCTCTTTTTAGTGGTGCACAGTAACAAGACAAGGAGCAATGGATACAAATTGGAACAGAGAAGGTTTCACCTCTTCATGAGGAGTAACTTCTTTATGGTGAGGGTGCCAGAGCCTTGGAGCAGGCTGCCCAGAGAGATTGTGGAGCCTCCTTCTCTGGAGGCTTTCAAAACCCACCTGGATGCCTTCCTGTGCAGACTGCCCTGGGTGATCCTGCTTTTGGCAGGGGAGGTTGGACTCTATGATCTCTGAAGGCCCCTTCCAACCTCTAATGTCCTGTGATTCTGTGATGCATACACTGCCTAGATTCAGAGATTCCGAATGGGATTAAAGAGATTTTAATGGGATTAAAATACAATGTGGTGACTACCTGCTTGTTTTTCAATCCTACCTCAGACCAACTCTGCACAGTGCCCATGATGCAATGCATGTAGGTTTTTGGGGTAGTGATACAGACAGAGGAACAGAGGTCTCCTCCCCACTCTACTGATGCTGTAATTTGAATGAAAACCAATTATGACAAATCAGTGGGTTGGATAACTGGATTTAAAAGGGGTGAAAAACAATCCTGCTAGAAGACCCTGAAACGTCACTGTGGTGGGCAAACAGCACTGCCATGGGTATTTGTCAAAACAGGAATTAAGGTAGCAATAGATGAACAGAAATTATTATTTACCTTGCACTAATGCAAAGAGATGATTTGAGAGTTTTTAAGTATTATCTTTTTCCTTAATTAATTGTATTTATGCAGTTACAATTAAGTGTGATGATGTTGTTTTACATGGGCATTGTTAAGTTAGACTCAGGATGACCACATTCACACCAAAGATGTGTTTAAACACACCTGCCCAGCTTTGCCAATGTACCAACCCCACAGATACTCTGTACTTCACTGTTTAGTCAGTTTTACCTTGAAGACATTACCCTGAAACCATTAAAGGGTACAACGACAAATCTGTTGCCTTCAGTCTGATATACAACCCATGAAAGCATCAAGGGTAGGTTTAAACACCAAGAGCAAAGCAGCTGTGTCATCAGCCACTAAAGTGCATTTTCCTCCCTGCCATCACACTGAATCACGCAGCACAGCTCTAGCATGGAAGAAAGCAGAAGATATTGAAGCTACTTCTCCTCTTCTTGCCTAAAACCAGAGACTTCAGGTGCTACCATGCATCTGGTAATACTTCGGAAGCTCCAGAAAACTCCTGGTAAGACAAGTCTGACGAATATCCTGCCTGTCTGAACTGGGAGAAGATTTGAATCAGTCCAATCAGGGAGTAAGTGTTTTTTGTTGCTTTACTGGGGTTTGCACTCTCCATCGGTCACAGAGAAAACAAGATTCACGTCCCCAGCACTGTCAGGTGCTCTTTTCCTGATTTGAAGAACCAATCTGCTGAGCAGAGGGAGCCCAAGAGTCAGGATCAGTTACCAAAGCTTTACCCAGAAAGGGAGGCAGAGATGGTACTAGAGCAGGTTGGTTCCTAGCACACTTGAAATGCTGGTGTCAAGCTGGCATGTGATGCTGTGAGAGGAAGCTGCAAGGGAAATGTCTAAGTGTATGTCAAAGCTTGCCATGCGATGGCTTTGATCTTCCTGGGGAAAATAGCTTTCATCAAGCAATGCTAGTGCAGGGGGTCAGAGAGCTGAGGAGAGCCAGAGCCTAGCACTTCCCTATCCAATGAGATCTACCACCGCAGCTAGATGGCAACAGGTTTTCTGTCCCTGACAGTATGCTTCGTGGCAAGAATCTCCCAAGACGCAGGGCAGAGTTTTCTGTCAGGCTCAAGATCAGACAGTGAATGACAGATGGCACTGGCAATGGCAGAATGGCAGAACAGGATTGGGGTCCTGAGTCTCAGAGCCAACACTGGGGCATGTACTGAAGGCACTGGAGCATATACTGGTGCTA
The DNA here is from genome assembly GCA_013399775.1 of Semnornis frantzii. NCBI lineage: Eukaryota > Metazoa > Chordata > Aves > Piciformes > Ramphastidae > Semnornis > Semnornis frantzii. The sequence goes on from VWYK01067487.1 coordinate 50,332, forward strand.
ACAGAAAGGAAGATCACAGTGATGACAACCAGTACTGGAACTGTTGCTACTGGGACACAATGGGGAGGTGTGGAGTGGGAGAGCCAGCTGGGGGAAGAAACTACTGACCTGCAGGGCACAGCTGGTACCTAGTGATACACAAAATCGTAGAATCATAGAATGCTAGGGGCTGGAAAGGACCTCCAGAGATCATCCAGTCTGACCACCCTGCCAGGGCAGGATCACCTAGAGCAGGCTGCACAGGAACACATCCAGGTGGATTTTGAAAGTCTTCAGAGAAGGAGACTCCACAAACTCTCTGGGTAGCCTGCTCCAGGGCTCCAGTACCCTCACTATAAAGAAGGGTTTCCTCATGTTGAGGTGGAATCTCCTGAGTTCTAGCTTGTACCCATTGTTTCTTGCCCTATCACTGGGCACCAACAAAAAGAGACTGGCATCTTCATCCTGACACCCACCCCTCAGATATTTACAGACCTTGAGAAGATTCACTCTCAGATTTCTTAAGACTAAGCGGCCCCAGGTGTCTCAGTCCTCCTTCACTGGAGAGATGCTCAAGTCCCACAGCCATTCTCGTAGCTCTCCTTTGGACTCTCTCCAGCAGAAGACTAAGCAGCAGAGATGCCAAGCTGGAGATTTCACAGGCACATCGGCAGGCAGCAGTCTCGATGACAGGGGTAGATTTAGCAGCGTCAGGAAGTCACATCACGTTTTGGGTGCACTGGAAAAGCCAAGAACCTGGGCTGTGCTCAGTCTAGGTACTCAGAGCACGGGCTCTCACAAGGCAAAAATCCAAGACGTGGCAGTTCCCAGAATCAGTTTTAGAGCTCGAGGAGTAATTCCTGGGCCTCCAAACAAAACTGACACAAAGGTTTCTGAGCACACCTTCCCAAGGGGAAGTGCCTTTTCTCCCCACAGTAAGAAGGGCAGATTTCTGTCAGTCTTGTAAGGGAAGTCAAAGACAGGAGGGTCCTGGGGGGGGGGGTGTGAACTGATCATCCTGAAAAGCCCTTATCAGCAGGTGAGAGTTGCTCCTCCAGACCTCCCATGAATGGATGCTTCCCAGCACCCCTCAGGAATTCAGATTGCTGCATTCTTCTCAGCCCAGTTCTTCCCCAAGGCTTATCAGACACTGAGGATGGGAATCACTTCTAGGCATAACGATCCCACAACCCCGGTGTGAAGCCCTGGGGGCTTCTGCATTGCTTCGGTGTCAAATACTGTTGGCTTCCGAATAACAAAAGGCAATCTCTTGAAGGATCGAAAAGGAAAACAAAGAACCACTTCTAAACTATTTATTGACTATTTACAGGTTGTTAGATACAGTGAGAAGGATCTGGGTGCTCAAGAGGGAAACAAGTACCTTTGGGAAAGCCAACTCCTTCCGTGAGTGATGGAGGGCTTTGGTAGCACTGTGGCAGAGTAAGGTCTGGTAAGATTCAGGCTGCCAGCTGCTGCCTCGAAGGGTTCTGCTGCTGGAGACTGCTTGACACACCCCGGGTGTACAGCCAGCGCTGCTGATCTGCCCTACCAAAGGTGTGCTGCTGTGCTTAAAGGAGGCATCTCCATGACCATAGAGACCCAAGGATGTGTGAGAACTGCTGCTGCACACTCTGCCCTAGCCACATGCTGCCTCCATATGCACACTGCAACTCTTGAGGCACAGAGCTTTCCCCCTCTTGTTTTGCCTCTTATTCTGTGTTGTCAGGTGTATGCCTGACAACAGGCTGCTCTGCTCTGGATGTGATGAAATGAACATCAACCCATAGTAGCGTCTACCTCAGGAGGAATGATCACAACCTTCTGGATGGTCCAGAACAAAGGAAAGCACCTAGAGCCTCACTTGCACCTTGTGAATTGGCCTGGCAAAACATCAAGGGCTTTGGCTGGTCTGTGATGTCACTTATTTACTTCATCATTTACCTTCACTCCCATTAGGCCAGGCTTCAATCCATACTTGACAATTTACATCCACATCCTTCTCTTTTCTGTTACTGCTACTCTTTCTGAAGAGAAAGAACCAACCCTTGGGAGATGGAGCCAATTAACTCATGAAAGACCCAAATACATTTCCTATATTCTGAAAGAGCAAACAAGACTAAGACTCACTGTGCCTTACATTCAGACTGGAAGAGGATCATTACTTACTATTCATTCCTGGATCCTTGAAGAACAAGTGAAGCCAGCTTAATGCTGCATTGTTCATTCCTAGTGCCCATCAGCAGAAAGCAGACTCCCAACTCACAGCCAGAAGGAAACAACCAACAGTATTGCTGAGCCATAAGCTCTGCCAATTGTTATGGAGCTGCAGAGAGAGGACCTAAGGGTATTACAGCAATGATGAACACTGTGGAGAAGAAGCTACTTACTGTCTGGATGCTGCTGGGGAAATAGGACACCGCGTGCATTATGGCACAAACCCATATGAAACAAGCCATTATATGCCTTGCTGCTCATAAAAAAATACACTTAATGTGGGAGAGGAGTCTCTTCTGAGGCAAAAGTACCTAGTCTGGGGTTGCCTTGCAGCAAATAAACTTAGCAAATACATTACTGTGAAAAGGTTCCACATATTACAAGTTTCTGGGCACAATGGATAAACACAAATTTTCACAAATAAACAGCTCCTAAAAAAGTCCCTTTTGGGATTTCTTTCATAACAGGTCTTTCCTTCTCTTTTCCCTAAAGTTTAAGCCACTACACCAGATGAGACAGAAATTGCCATGAGGGTGGTGGAACTGGAAGAGGCCGCCCAGGGAGGTGCTTGAGGCCCCATCCCTGGAGATACTGAAGGTGATGTTGGACAGGGCTGTGGACAGCCTGATCTAGTTGAGGATGTCCCTGCTGACTGCAGACGGGGTTGGACTGGATGAGCTTTGCAGGTCCCTACCGACCCAGGCTATTCTGTGATTCTTTGATAAGGATGGAATGCTAACAGACAAAAATTAAAGGTACAGGTAACTTAGAACAGTGACTGGCACAATGTACCAAATTACTGTAGTGATTTTGCTACTGGCTAGCAGCTGCCTCAGCTGTTCATCAAGGTCACTGAGGCTAAAAGGCTCCAATGAATATAATTTCATAACTTCTCTAATATTCACCCTTAGACTGAAGAGCCATTTCTGAATCTGGCTGAGGTGCTGGAAAGATAGCCTGCAAAACCATCTGTGCTGGAACACAAATCCTGCACCATGGTTTGGAGCATCACTTCTTTAAAACACACATCTCCAGAGCAAAGGCAAAGGTTTTGCATGCAGAGAACTTCCACGTCCCGTCCTCTCTCCATCACTTTGTCTTCTTCCTTCTAGGAAGAACAGGTTTTCACTTGTTTTCTCAATTCCTCCTTTGTTGTTGCTTTCTTACTCTTCTCTAGAGTAACCGATTTGCAACATCAATCCCTTAAAAGGAGAGTTATCCATTTCAGATTTCAAACCCTCTCCTTGGCATGATGACACCATTGCAGTCTCCAAGATCTGACTTCGCTGAGTGTTCTCCACTCATCCTTTTAAGTTTAGCCACCTATTCCTCCCCGTGAATGTTTTGCATAACTCCTCCTCTCCAGCTACTCAATCTATTTCTCTCTCATCCATCTGCCCGGACAATAACAGCACAGCCTTCATGTTCTCCTTTTCTTCCACCGTTTTCATTCCTTATTCTCCACCACGCCTGTGGAATAATACTTTCAGTATGTGGTACCAACTTTTTTCTACAAATTTTGCTTTAAAGATTCATTTTATCCATCTGAGAATCAAAGACATTTACTCAGCTTTATTTAGACTTGAACTCTATAATTATATTCCACTCTGTTTCTCATTAATCTCTGAATGACTATGTTATTTTACTGCTGTAATCTCATCCTTCCTTTCCCAGCACCTGCCAGATGCCTCATTTTCACTTTTTACCCTTTAAAAGGCTCACCTTGCATGGCATGGCTATTATGATAATAAATATTAATACTGAAGATGAGCAACATAGCCACTTCATCTTCCTTGCCCCCTCATGGTATCTCCTGCACTGATGATATGGCCTCGATTCCAGCAGTCATCCACCAATCTCCATGATGTATGAAAGGCAGCACTTGTTAAAAGTCAGACTGTAAACAATGCTGATCTTGTTGATATGCATTTCGCATTCATGAGTATGACTCCGAGTTAGTGAGGTGCTTTGTGGCTGGGCCATTGACACAGTTGTTATAATCAAGGTCACTGGCACAACTGCAGAGTCGACTGTTCCAAGGCTTTCTGAGAGGTGGTGGTCTCCAGGTCTGCTGTGCGACCTTAGCCTGGCTACGCTGAATGTTATTGCATGGACGGAAGTGCTGAATTAATTCAGATTGTCTTAGGACCTTGGCTTAGCTATTCCCACAGCTTGGTTCACCACAGTATCCACCAGACTGAAAACTTGCCACAGCAGATATCCCTTTTGACCTTCGGTTTTATCCCCTTGGCCAGGCCAACATGCAGCAGTGGTTCTTAAAGGCCACAGAATCATAAAATGAGTCATAGAATCACAGAACGTTTTGGATGGAAGTGACCTCTAAAGGTCACCGGGTCCAACCCCTCTGCAGCAAGCAGGGACATCTTTAACTAAATCCAGTTGCTCAGTGCCCCATCCAATCTGACCTTGGATATTTCCAGGGATGAGACATCTACCACCTCTCCGGGTAACTTGTGCCAGGGTTTTGTCACCCTCATCCTAAAAAATGTCTTCCCTATGCCTACTCAATATAAACCTACTTTTAGATTAAAATCATTGCCCTGTGTCCAGTCACAACAGAGATCCTGCCAAAAACACTATTCTTGCCTTTTTTCCAGGCCCTCTTTACGACACAGCTCCTGCAGTCATATGCAGAAGGGCAATTTCAAGATGTTAAGTATTATATTGAGGTCACTTTCACCAAAACGCGAGACCTGGAGTAATCCTCAAAGTAGCTTATGGAAAAAAAAAAAATTAAAAAAAAAAAAAAAGGAAAAGGAGGGNAAAATTAAAAAAAAAAAAAAAAGGACAAGGATTGGCAAAAGTAGCAAAGCAGGAGGAGGAAGAAAAATACTCAAGAGCTATTAAACATGGTCCTCAGAAATGGGCATTCTGATTTCAGATTATCCTTTATCTCCTTTCTGATTTGAAAGCTCAAATAAGTGATTACAGAACAAGCATTGGGAAAATAAGCAGAATAGAGGCAGTACTCTTGACTGGCAATTAATTCAACAAGTAGGGAATAGAGCTCTTCGGATGCCATACTGGGAGTATTTCTTGGTGCCATCACTAACGACATGAAAGAAATGATTAAGACAATTACAGGGGAGGGAAGACAAGTTAAAGAATATCCTATTATCCGCATTAGAACAGACCAAGTGCAAAC
>VWYK01067487.1:55753-75027 GCA_013399775.1 Semnornis frantzii
TTACAGATCCAGAAAAAGATTGAAGTGGTTGCAAAACAGAGGATCCACTTGGGAAGAAAAAAATTCCAACGCATTACGGGGAAGAAATAATGAGAACAAAAAATAATTGAGGTTCCTAAGGAAGCAAATGCTGTCTGTGGTGCCACAGAAGTCAATTACATAGTTTTCATCCTCAGTGATGGAGCAACCTCCTGGGGTATAAAGGCAAAAATAATAATAATAATAAAAAAGAACCTCATGGGGCATAGGTAGGCAAGAGCTGAGATACTGTTTTTGTTCCTCCTCACTTTGTGGCATCCTTGCCCATGCTGAAAAAAAGCCAAACAAAAACCAATAAGAAAGAACAATTAAAAGGGTTCTCAGAAGTCAACAGCAGCCTACAAAGCAGCTCCTGGTGAGAACCAGGCTAAAGCCATCAACATCTTTTTGTGCCATCACGCTAGAGAAACAGCAAAAATGCAGGAGGAGAGCAGCGGAAAATGGCTTCACCCACAGAAACAGCGAAGAGCAGGAGCTTCTCTGGACTGTTTTAGTGGAGTGTACACATCCATGTCACACCATCACTTCTTACTTAAAAACAGCTGCAGTAGGCTCCTGCTGTGGCTGCTGCCGTTAGCTGAAGCTCTGCTCTTCCTGTCTTGATACAAGTCATCAAGTCACATTTCCTACTCGCATTAAAGCAGCAGCCCCTAGGGACTATGCAGTTGCCCAATTTATATCAGAGAGCATCTGAAGCAAGCACCAGTATATTTTTATTACAACTCTTTGATTTGGGTTTATTTATTTAGTTTTATAAATACTTGAATTCTACTACAAGTGTGTGTGTGTGTGTGTGTGTGTGTGTGTCTGTCCCCGGCCCAGCTCCCCACTTTGCAGGTATTTGGTACTTTGAAAAGATTAAACGAAAACATTTCAAGCACAGAAGCTAGAGGCAGGAAAAATATATGGGTAAGTTTACTGGCATCAAATCAAACAAATGGTGCCTGTGGCACAAAACTGAGCTGAAAACCAGAAAGCTTCAAGGCTATCAGTTACTGCATTGCTATTAGCTGGATGGTATGGATAGCAGATGAATGCTACAAAGGGCATTTACAAAATAACAAATACTGCATGTTGTGGTACAACAGTATTTTGAATCAGAGCATAAAGAGGAGAGCAGCAGGGAAGCTGTCCTGGCTAAGTGCTCCAAGCCCCCAGTGAGAGGAAAGGATGACTATGGGGTCCAACCTTAAAGATGCTAGAAGTCAAAAACACAGAACTGCCATCGTTTAAATGTGTATTTCTACAGTGCTTAACATGGCAAGAATTGGATCAGTGAAGTTTGTTCCTAACAGCTATGATAGCTTATAAATATATAAGCTTATATATAAATAGATATCTAAAGTTTATATATTTATACATTTAAATATGTAGCTTATAAATAAATAAAAGTGTGGAGAAGATCATGTGGCATCCCATTAAGCAGGCTGTAGTTAATCACCGATATCCATAACTCAATGAAAGTCATAAGTTACCAAACATTCAACACTACTTAACCATCGGGTAGGGTTAAAAACAGTCTCTCTCATACAGGATCATTTTTTTACAGAAGTCTGTCATAAATATAAAAACCAAGGCAAAGCTGCCCTACTTCAAAACCAAGAATCACAGAACCCTACAGTTCCTCTTTTTTTTTTTTTTCTTCTCCCAAAGAATAAAAGGCAAATCAACCTAGAGGATGTTAAATTGTGCATTAGAAGGGCTCTCAGCTAGGTTCCACTTCCAAAATCACTTGAGAGCACATTATAATTAGCAAAGGTATGTGACAGTTTTATATGCCTCTACGAAGCGTGATTAAAGCCAGGCAACCCAGCCCTGGCCCGAGTTCTGCATGCCGTCAAAACAGATGTGACCAGAACTATATGCTGCTTCCAGGCAGACTGTGAGAAAGCATAGGCAGATAACATTTTGGCCATGAAAGAGGTAAGACAATACAAAAGTAATTTAACCTCAGAAAGCCCTTGCAGAGGTAGATAAGCTATGTTTCATATGAGGTTATACGAAGCGTCTTGCACTTGAGCTGCAGCGCTCCTGCCCAAAAGCACAGATGAGAACAAGCTTCTGACTTCTCCTCTGAAGTGGAACAGAGAGCAAAGTTTACAGTCTAAAGATTAGCAGCTCACAGGCTCAGCACAGGGATATGGAGCAGAAATGACTGGAGAAACTGCTGCTGTAATGCTGCTGTTGTGATCTGTGAAACTGCTGGTTTTCCCCATGCAAGACGAGTACCTACTAGCTGTCCACAACAGAAAACTGCAGAATGAAAACTCCAATTCATGCTGTGAACAAATTCTTCCTCTTACACCTGCATGTCTTTGTCCATTGGAAATTCAAAAAAGATCAGTCAGAGGCTCAACTCCTTACCACTAACAGGGGATAAACTAGGTGGAGTGGGTAAGGTGTGTATCAGCCAAGGCCTATGCCTCCCAAACCTGTCTTATAGGGAGCAAACAGTGTTGTAAATAAATGTGTAAGGAACAAGGAGAATTTTAAGTTTTAATTTTGGATTAATTTTAAGCATTAATTTTGGATAAATATTCTATAGCTAGTTTGTAAGCGTGAAACAAAGTGAGGCAAATTTGCTTCTGAGAGGTACATCCAAGCCATCATTTTTATTCTCTTTTATCCACAGATTTCCATATTGAGACTACATCTTAGTGCTCCTTCCTTTGTGACATGCCTCTGCATCTGATATCTCTCCCTGTTTGCAGATATCCTTCCCCATTGCTTTCTCTGCAGTGCTTCAGGGCCCACCTCTCTAACATCCCAGTGGGTACAGGCAGTTTTCCCCATGTCACTCCTTCAGCCATTTCCACCCTGCTGCTCCAGTTGTCCTCTTTTCTCTGTCTCCTCCCCTACCTCCTTATTTTCATGCCTGCAAGGTAGTCCCCTTCTACAAGAGGTGCTGTAGAAAGGGTGCAGCTGCTTTCTCCTCCAGGCACCTCGTGCATTCCCCAGCACAACCATTCCAGTGAGGTGTAACATCTCACAACTTCATGACTTAGAACTTCCATATCCTGTGGCACCTCTTATACATGGACAGGAACAGCAACAGCTGAGTGGGTACCTATCTGTGCCACACTTGCACCCCAACTAGGCTGCACAGAACCACGGTTGGGTTACCAGCTTCTTCTGTGATGCTGTTACCTCCTCGCAGCTTTTGCATCTTGGAGTTAACCAAAGCCCTGCTTACAAGGGCCCAAGTTGGGACTGAATAACTATGTGTAGCTGAGCTGTCAGGTGCATCATGTGTTCCTGCAGGAGTGTGTGCTCAAGTGCACATGTGTAGCCTTTCCCAGACAGACAACTTGCAAATGCCCAGCAACTTGCCCTGAAGTTTGTTAGTTAAAACAGCTGAGAAAAGGGAGGCAATTAGGCAGTGCAATTAAGTGGACAGTCTTAGGCTTAGAGACCTTAGGAGAACCTCACGAGGTGCAATCTATGAATTTTTTGAAAGACAAACCTTGCACTGCTCTGTGGCTATTGTGAAGGAGGTTTACATGACTGCAGTCCCTTTGCCAGTGAAGCTTCACATCGGTTTCATTCAGGGATAGCAAATGCAGTGCAGCTGCCTGCTTCAGATCCCGATACCCACTCATGTTGAACACCAACAAAGCCACATATGACAACTTACTTCATTGCCAGATACATATTATATATATGAAAATAAATTACATAAATTTTTTGCACATAATAAGTTAATTAGAAATAGAGCTTTCAGTGCAAGGACCTGTGGTTACGCCTCTGTACCAGCCCAGGGCTTTGCACCACAGGGGAATCTTAGAGAGCAGGACTGCTTAACACCTCTTCTAAGCATCTGCAAGTGTTGCCAAGCTGTCTTCGTCTCCACAATTATGCTTTGCAATTAACTCGACTCAGAGAAGAACAAATAAAATACACTGCACTAAGCCTTCGTTATCACTGGCAGCACATGGCGTTGTGTGAGTGGTTATCCTTTAAGGAATGATGTTCTGCACGTCTATTTGGGAGGCCACTTTAGTGAACATTAACCAAGAGCTTCTGCACGTTAAAGCATCAAGAAAATGTGTCACATCATTTTCCAGTGTCCTGCAACTGAACTGCTTCCAATAGTCCTCTTATTTCTAAGAAAACAATTCCAAGTGTCTGTTGGTAAAGCAATGGGATCTTCTAAGAAAGTAAGGTGGCTGCAGAGCAGCAAGTTTTATTCTGCACAATACATATAAAACGTTGAAAACATATGTTATGATTTAAAGACCTAGTGTGGTATCACTGATTTGACCAAAGAGGGTGCAAAGCCTAACAACAGATGTGAGCGTTCACTGTATGCCAAGTGTCAAACACATTTGCATGGGATGTCAACAAAGAGGTTTGCTGTAAAATAAAATTTTAAACCCCCTACAACTCAAGGAAAGAAGAGGTGGCATTCCCTTCCACTTGGTGAAGCATCTGGCCTGATTGCTGGTGGCTGCTGATGGCTGCCATGTCATCACTCTCAAGCCGTGAACCATCCTTGCAACTGTGTTAATTAGCTCCCTTTGCAAAGTGCTTGAGTTGTAGAGCAAGGTTACTCACGTGATGTCTCTGCGCTGGTAGCAACCTTGAAGAAGGCAGGCGATCAGGTCACTGATAAACTCCACATCATCCCCGTGAAGAGCAGCTTCCAGTTCCTAATGAGCAGAAAGGAGAGAAGGAAGAAAAAAAAAAAAAAAAATCCAACCATCAAACTAATTCCTGGGAATCGACTGCTAGCTGGCTAGAGCCAAAGAGCCCCGAGCAGCCCGGAGCACGTGCGCAGCAGCAGAGAGACGCTAGGCAAAGCCAGCCTTGCCCATCCTCACAAATACTGCTGCTACTACCTCTTCATTGCAAGAGTTTATGGGGAAACCTTGAAAGGCTTTTACTGAATGTCAGTCTCCAGCCAGAAGACTAATGCTTTTGTCTAGAAACTGGGAAGATAGGGTTCAGTGAGGGTGAGAGATACTGCAGCTTAATAAGAGAGCCATGATTTCTCCCATGTTCGGCTGATGGGCAGGAATCAACAGCTTCATTCTCCTGCTTTGCTTTCCATTCACCAGCTCATTTAAGAGATGTGCTCTGAAACTGTGACCCTAAAAGCCACTTAGAGGAGTAGCAGTTTCAGATGGATAGCCAGAAATGGCTGAAAGCTAGCAAGTAAATCCCTCAAATAGAAGCAGGCATTTTTATTAGTGAGGTTATTTCTCTTTGGGTTTGGGTTGGTTGGTTGCTTGTTTGTCTGTTTCTTTATATCTTACTTTAGGAAAAACAAACAAAGGAGCCAATCTCTTTTTGGTGGTGCACAGTAATAAGGCAAGGAACAATGGACGCAAACTAGAACAGAGAAGGTATCACCTCAACCATGAGGAGAAGCTTCTTTACAGTGATGGTGACAGAGCCCTGGAGCAAGCTGCCCAGAGAGGTTGTGGAGTCTCCTTCTCTGAAGACTTTCAAACCCACCTGGATGCGTTCCTGTGAGGACTACCCTAAGTGATCCTGCTCTGGCAGGGGGATTGGACTGGATGATCTCTGGAGGTCCCTGCCAACCTATAACTTTCTGTGAGTCTGCAAAAGGATGTCAGACTTCATGACCCAAAACCTCAACCCTTTGTGAAGGGAAGAGCATTGCTTCTTACTGCAGCATGAGAAAGCTGTGATCTAAGAACCGATCCACAAAAAGCACCAACTTCTGAAACATGGTCGCTAGGAATTTTGTTGTAAGAAATATCTGTTTTTCAGCTGGCAACTCCAGGATGCATTTTCACAAATACTACTGTTAATCCCAGTTTTATTTATATGCCAGAAAATAATTCACTGAGAAAAATCCACTTTGTGTGAGACTTATCAGTAGTATATAACACTTAATGAGCTTTAATGTGGATAAACAAGGTAGGCATAACAAGCTATTCTTTTCGGGTTTCAGAGTAAATAAGGGATGGCATACAAATTCCTACTTGAAAGTTCCTCAGCAGACTATTACACAAATGGCTACGCTAATGGTTACAGAATAAAGGTTAATGGCCAGAGAATAAAGGATAAACGCTTTGGCACTTAGCCAATAAAGAAGAGAAAGTGCTCTTTTATTAGACCGCAGTAACCGCTGTAATAAAATTATTGATAACAGATTGCAGATTAAATGCCACTTGTAGTTTTTTTTATTGGGAATGTATTAAGGGCATATTTTCATTATCAACACCGTTCTTATTTACCTCTTGTGCAACAACCGAAGTGCTTCACGAGCGGACACCCGATGCCTGCCCTCTGAAGAGTGCATTCAACGTATCTGTTATACTACGAAACTCAAGGGAAGGGCAGTGGGCAGCCAGAGCCTGACATACCATCCCTGTCACAGTGCTAGAAGTCACAAGAGTCTCTGTTCTGGCCTCCAGATGACTACTCTGTTAATGACAAGTTCATACAAACTTTGCAGTTGCCACTTGCCATGAGTGGTGTTGCTGTTGTATAAACGGTGATCATGCTGCATAAATAGCAATTACTGAGTGAATTCACCTGATAAGTGGTTGGTATTTTTGAGGTGTTGACTTCTTTTATTTGCAAATTACTTTCTTGGACATCTGCCTTCTAACACAATATACCTGGTGAGGGACCCCCAAAATACGTGGTCTGCTAAAACACCCCAGGTGTGTTATTACGATAGACTTGCAGCCTGTGAAAAATTATGTGTTAGGACCTGGAATAAAGGAGAAGGGGGAAAAGTAAGTCTCCAGGCTGTTTCCTGCCCTTCAGCCTCTCCATCATCTACCTGCCTCTGCTAGAATGACAGCCTTTTGTACCAATGAATACTTCAATAGCTTCCTGAGAGCCTTTTCAGCCTGCTGTTGGACTTGCCCTCCTGAAGCAGTGCCCACAAACAGCTCATCCAGCGCTATCTGCAGGCATTGTTTTCCAGGCCCCCAAGTGACCTTTTTATTTCTGGAGCCAATGGGCCATCCTGGTTTTGTTGCTGCGGGACATTCCTCGGGCACTGGACAAGGTGCTGTCTCCTAGGCAGGGACTCAGCAGTCTTCTCCAAAACACATGGCTAGGTAGTTCCTCCCACTGTCTCCCATACAGCTGCTCCTCTCCTTGCCTTCAGAGCAGGTATAGCACCTACCTGGGGACATGACCCAGCTGCAGACAAATCTCACTGCCGCTGGCTAACAGGGGCACTGGACATGCAGACTGACGCCAGGCAGAGCGCAGAGTCCCAGTGCCATGCTGAGTTAAGGGGCTCTGTCAGACATACAACATAAAGCTAACAAAGGTCCAGCAGCAGCAGCAGGTGTGAGGCACCTTTGCAGAAAGGCGTTTGCACCGCATATCCAGGAAGCCATGAGTGCTGCCTGTAGTCCGCTCTGGTCCTCTAGTCCCTACCAAGAGTTGCACCCAGTGCCAGTGACTTATGGTAAAGCGACAGCCCAAATAAATACCATGTTTACTTGTCTTGGGAAAAAAAAATACTGACATTGTCCTGTAAAGGTTTTGTCTGCTTTTTTGTATCACTGCTTGCAGCAGAGCAAGAGCAGCATGGGGCTCTCTAATTTTTGATGGTTGGGTCTACTGGCACTGTAACTAAATGTTACCATTTTCTGTCCCTTTGGATTCTCCAGCTTTCTGACGATAAACTCACAAATTCTGGACTTCTCCCACATGCCCAAGGTGCTGTGGGAATGCCACAGACCATGAGGATGTGATCAAACCTTAACGTCTCAGAATCACGAATGAAGAGTTAGGATCCCCTCAGGTTTTTCACCTAATGCTTCAAGCCTACGTTTTGCAGGAAGAGGAATAAGCGCTGTTTTTCCAGCCTTCCCCTTCAACAAGGGATGGCCAGCAAAGCAGATGCTGCTCAAAGCAGTGCATGTGAGCAGAAGTAGCTGAAGTGATGCCAGGGATTCCCAAGAGAAAGAGGCCACCAAACCCACCCTAGTCCTCAGGGCAAACCAGTCCCCAGGCACCCCTCCACATGCTCCTTTGGTCCCTGGCCAGAGCCAGGGGCTGGGCTTCCTCCCCACCATCCCCCAACCCTTTTGTTTTTCCCCTTTTCTCTTTGAGCACTGAGCTGTGAGCACAGAAATCTGAACCTTGCCAAAATGCTTTGGGGACGGCACAGAAAGGAAACAGAAGAGGCAGCAAATCAGCAGAGGAAGCGGCTGGACACATCTCCTCCTCCTCTAGCTGGAGAGAGCAACAGACAGGAGCAAAGCAGGATTCTCCCTCTCTCCAGCTGGCGTCACACCTCATTAGGGAAAAGCCTGTTTAACGTCTTTCCCTCCCCCCAGCCCCAGACTAAATCCCCCCTGAGTCAGGCAAGGGCTGTCGGGAAGAGGCAGCCGCTGGAGCAAGGGTGACCACCTTGTCCCAGAGGAGCAGTGGCCCAAAGCAGGGTTAGCTGGAGAGGGCGAGAGGGCACCAGTCCATCCCTCCTGGTTGCCTGGGAAAACAGCTGGCAGGGGTAGCTGGGAGTAAAGGGCCACCTGTGTCGGGCCACACACTCAGGCTAGTATGGCTTAACCTCACTTGCATGGCTAACCCTGCTTGTGTGCTGCTGGCCAAGGGTTGAGTTCAAAACAAATACTGCTGCCCCAGAGCCTGTGTGAGCAGGTACTAAACCTCAGTATCACCTGGGATTTGTTGCAATTGGTACTTTAGTCTGCTCTTGACAGCACCCGAGTGCTGTGGCCTCTGGACACATGGTGACCCAAGCCCCATGCTGCCCGAAGTATGCTCCTTGATATCTACCCAGATTTTTGAAAGGAAAGACGACTTCCCAGGTAAAGGAAAACAAGTCCACAACTGCGACTGCAGTGACACGACTGCCACCCACACCAGTGCAGAGTGATGGTCGGGTTGACGAACTACAGAATGCAGCCAGATTCCAACTCTTAGCCTGGAGGATGACATCACAAAGTTTGGGGCTTCACTTCACTAAAACTACTCCAAAGCCACAGGGATGCCCAGCATGTGCAGGAGTCCAGCATGAGGAAGCTGAGTGTTGAGGTACAGGACTACAGTTTAAAGGCTTCCTTTGTGCTGGAGCTGAATCATCTATAACCAAATGTGATGGACATAACCAGTTTAAGCACAGCTAAGCCTTGTCCAAGTCAGCCATCAGTTTAAAACCTCCAATCCCTTCAACTCTATTTCCATACCACTGCTGTTCTCAACAGGCTTTTTGTGGAAGCTTTAGGAGATTGCTGAAAAGCTACCAGTGGCCTATGCCCAGCCAGCCCCAATCCATTTCAACGCCGTCACCGAATTAAGTCAGGATGTTCTTTTCCCCTCACAGACAATGAATGACAACGAGGAACTGGACAAGAGTCTGGCAAATTCACGCAAAAGAGTAGTTACTGGGACTGGGCAGGAAGATGGGAAGCTAAGTACAAGGCTGAAATGCTTCCAATGCCATTTATCCCTGTATTGTATGAAGCCGTTGTACATGCTTCTCAGCTCTGGCTAGGAGCTCCTGCTCTCTTTTCCACCAAAAAGCCAGCTGTCCAGGAGGAGGCAGGGACTTGGGGTGGGACCACTGGTCCTCCCAACACATCCCAGAGAGGAAAGTGCAGCACCCTCCTTTCTGCCACAGAGCGCACCCAAACAACTCACCCAAGGCAGCAGTGAACGGCAGGGTGTGGTCCTGGAGCTAAGGCGCCAGGATTCAGCTACACTCCGAGCTCGCTGCTCTGCCAACACCTAAAACTCAGACTGCTGCTGAGTGTATTCAGCCCCTAGGACATACTCAGCACACCTCAAAAAGCCATGCCCCTATCCAGCAGTC
Source organism: Semnornis frantzii (assembly GCA_013399775.1). Lineage (NCBI taxonomy): Eukaryota > Metazoa > Chordata > Aves > Piciformes > Ramphastidae > Semnornis > Semnornis frantzii. Next base: position 65,568 of record VWYK01067487.1, read on the forward strand.
AGAACACTTTCTGCAGCCCAGTGCCATGCTCTAGGCTGCTTGTGACTGCTGTCATCATATGGAAATAGTTTTCAAACAAGCCAGCAGGCATTGCAGGGTGCTCCTAGGGACACAAAACCCTAGAAACACAAACGGCAGTGGCTTTAGATGGCTGTCATAAATTCAGAAAGTAGTTTACAGCTCCTTGTGCTGATGGAATCTCCCAGGCACAGTTATCTTAAGTGGCTAGTTGGAGACACCACCCATTAGCCAAGTCTGCACCTGGATGTGCCCCTCCCACCTTCCCCACAGTCCTGCAGGAGCCTGCATGCTGCTCTCTTTCTATATGGTGCTCCAGGATTTTACTGCTTCCTGAGCCAAATGGGCCCCCAACTTCTCCACTCTTCCTTTCCACTGCAGGGAAGTAGGTGCTGAACACCCTCCCTGTGTTCCTGGCAGGGGTCACCAAGTCAGCAGAGCTTCTCAAGGAACCATCATCATCTCAACTCCCTCACTAGCGACCATGAGCTCGATGAGAGCCAAGCTGTCCTTCTATATATAGTAGCTTTGGGTGTGTGAGGGGAACAGGGTTAGTGACACTTGGCACTGCGGCAGTCCCAGCTCTTCTCTGAGCTGCCAGACTGGTGTGGTGAGGGGAATGAATGAAAAATAAACACCTGATGGATGAGAAATGCCACCCTGCCAGAAGGGGACTACCATTTGGGGAAGAATAAAAAGCAAAAGCAGCAACGGTGTTGCCTTTTCCCATTTCTTCAGGTCCCCTCTTAACGTCTGGTAGTGCCTTCTGAGATCTCTGCCTCCCTCAACTCACTGTAAGCAGACTTTGAGGACTATTTCAAGCATGCTGTAAATAGGGGCATAACTGCATTACTGCAGGGCTAAGGAGAGGTGTGAGCTGACAGCTTTGTACGAGTAAGATGGTTCTCAAGAGAAAGCCAGGGTGAATCTGTTGTGTTGCCTCCACACCAAGGTTGGCTGAAAGGAACAGGTCCCACGTGTCTCCGGCGGTGCCAGCAGCGGGACGGGGAACTTCAACCATCCTCCCTGCCAGCAGCTCCTTCCAGCCACAAAAGAGGATGCACAGACAGTGAATTCTGCTCAGTTCAGCCCAAATAGGTTTGAAAATACAAACTCTTTCCAATTCCAATGGGCATTTTTGGTCAGGCCAGAATTTTCCAGGCTTGGTTTATAGGCATATTCTGGTTTTGTCCCACTTTAGCCACCCTGTCAGAACACTTACAAATCTGAGACCATCGTGCTATCTACCTACTACCTAGGCCTCTCACTAGGCAGTTGTGGCTTCTTGCTCTCCATCCCCATTAACCTGCTGTCTGATCTCTCCTTTGGGACTGGGGCCCTCCCCTGTTCGCACAGCATGCCACTACTTGCTCTCCGACTGGAATTTTTCACTGCTGAGCAATACAAACAAATACGAGCAGCTCACACTGGGTGGCTAAACTGTACTGAAAAGAGATTTCAGACTGATCAATCCAGTCTCCTTCATGCCCCATAGCAGTGCACTGATGCTAATAAAGCTTTCCTCTCCTCCTAGTTCATCTTTCCTGCAGTGCAAGCAATTTGAGACAAGAACTACATTCGTTATGACTTTTATGCATTGTCAGCAGTGGAAAGATGTAGAACTGCCACTTGTTCAGTTTCTTTGCCCCTGCAAAGTACCTTTTCAGATGGGCAGGGTACATCTGAAGCTCTGAGTTAACAAGCCATTAGTTTCTCTTTAATAGTTAGACATTAGTACTTTATGCTTCTAGAGTGGCTTTCATCGTAGAGCATCAAAGCATTTAAAGCACATTCAGTAAAGCCTGGCAGCACCCGTGAAAGAAGGGAAGGCACACACCCACATGCAGAGCAGCCCTGCAGATGGAGAATCTAACACAAACCCCAGCATCCTTACCACGGGCAAGCTCCTCAGCGGCACACTTAAGAGAGAAGCCATCAAGCTTGACACTTGATGCCACTGCAATCATCTTTCTTTTTCAGCAGTTTTATTAGCGGCCAAAGCCTTTGGAGATCATGTGTTTTTCCCTCAAAGGATAATTTCTCCCTTTCAAAATAATCCTCTCTTCCTTCAGAGCAGATAATCTACACCATTTACCCTAAGCCAGTTATGCTAGCTGAGGGGCAAGCATCGCACTGGGCACTGAGCTGGCTTTATGCAGGAGAGAGACAAAAACTTCAGGCTCAGCAGAACCAGTGGTGGTTCTGCAGCCTGTGGTTTGCAGGCCTCTTGCAGATACAGAAGAGGTCTAAGAGGCCTGCAAAAGACAATTAAGAAAAGCAAGCTTAACACCACTGTGCTTAAATGTCTGATCAGGGGGGTGTGTCTTTACAGAAAAAGTACCTTAAAAAAAAAAAAAACCCGCAAACCAAAACACCTCCACAAAGTGACTGACCACTGTCACCCACGCCACAGCTTCAGCTCCTCTAGCTGAAAATAACCTCCAAACAAGACTATGAGAGGAAACACATGCTGCTTGAATTGCATCCTGTTTGCCTCACCCTCAGAATGATATCGTTTATTATCACCTAGAAGGGCTCTCTCCTGGTAGCTGTGCTTGTGTGGAGGATTCTGGGGTTCTTTTTTTTTGCTGGGAAGACTGAGTGAGGAAAGTGGTGAGCAGGCAGCCAGAGACTAGGACCATTCTGAAGCTAACCCATAATACTGTGTATTGTTAAACTCTTACAGTTCCATGCCACTTGTACCTTGGTGGTAAGATAACACCAAAAAAACCTCCAAGCTCCCTCTTTCCACAAATACAGAACTTACAATCCTCATTGATGGACAAAGTACTAGGAGCAATTAAAGACTAAAAAATTTTAGCAACTGTTTCACATAGGACCTTGGGTGAGCACAGACACATTGGTGGGGAGCAGTATCAGCACAGATGTACCTATCCTTGGGTATTTTCTTTCTGGAAACAACATCACAGGGTTAGCAACGGTTCCTCCCTAGACAATCCTGCAGCATGATAAATAAAGAACAGCTGATCCTGCCATGTCACCATCTCCTGTGGTAAGAGGCTTCCTGGGTACCTAGTGGGAGTTCTGCTAAGCTTTTAAGCCCATTGGCAACGTAGGGAACAGTCCGTAGCTCCAAAGCCAAGAGGCTCGAAGTAATAATCCGATTTCAAAGCTCCTCCTCCTCTCCAGCCAAAGGCAGCAAGGGAGGATGAGATCAGACTGTAGATGCTCTTCATTTTAGGGCTGGCCATTGCGCTCATCTGCTCAGCATGAGCACAGGGAAGGGAGAGGATAAGTGCCAAAATCTGGAATGGATTGCTTGGCTAAAGTTTCTGCAAAGATTTCAAGACTCACAGGGAATTTTTTTTTTTTTTTAAAAAGGGATTTTTCAGTGCTCTTGTTATAGCCAGACTGACCCATCTAAGCCCAGCTCCACTTTCCTAGTTCACACACTGCCCAAAACTTCCGGAGGGTTTAATCCTTGCCACCAGGCACTGCTGACACAACATGGCATGCAAGCTGTGCAGCTGGTTTGTGCTCTCACCATGGAACTTCTCCTGTGACAGCAATGAGTGGTGCTCTGGCATTTACTGTGCTTCCCCCTTGCCTCCCCCCGGGATGTTATTAGCTGCCAGTTGAAAAGCGAGTCATGAAAAAAAACACGTCTTCATGGGTATCGAAATAAACAGAAAGCCCAGATCATCCCTAAAGGATTCAGGTGATTCCCTTACATCCCTTTCTGCCCTTCAAACAAAACCAACAACTTGGCTTTTGAATGCGGGGAAGAAAAGTCCCTGCTCACCCTTGCCTGAAAAAGCAAGATGTGAAGGTGAAATACACTGGGATAAAAGGAGGCTGCAAAGCCTTGCTTTCCCCAGTAAACTGACCTCCCCAGCCAGCCATTCTTTTGCCTCCCCTTTGGATGCTGCAGGGAGAGCAGCCCGCAGTGTGCCCAGCACACACAAACCCTGGCTGGCGGCTCCGCGGGGAGATGGGCTGTCAGCACTGAGAACTGCCTCCTAGCTCTGCCTGAGACAAAAGAAAAACTGCCAGGAGCCTGAAGCCGCACACAAGTATCCCATGGGTTTCTATGGCCGAGATGAACGAGGGGTGAATTCCACCTCAGCGCTGTGCTGAAAACCAAGCGCCTGCTTTTTTTCTTTCCCTATTAATTTAGAACGAAGAACCTGCAAAGAGCTGCATGAAGCTATCGACGCTGCGATGCAGCCAGCCACTCAGATGCATGACCTGCCTGTTTGCAACAGGCTTAGTCTCAAGCCTAAGAATAAGTTTTAACCCACACGTGTTCCACAGCGTAACAGTTTGTGGAACCATAACTAACAGACCTGTTTGGCATTCTTAGATAACTGTCTGCACTACTCTGGATAGTCAAAAGCATCACCTTGCTTTACCTGTCAGACTCTCTGAGCTTATTCCAAGCTTATGTACTCCAGACATACTTCAGCACAAAAATCTGTGGCTTTTATATATTATTATTTTATTATTAACACAGATGCTACCACCACCCTAATGAGAGCTACATGCATTAAGAGCTATGCTTGTTGGTCATAGGGAATAGTATTTCAAGGCTGTTGGATATCATAACGTGACTCACGGTTCCTTACACAGGCCTGGCTTCGAAACTCGCGCCACCACGGGATCCAATGTCAAAATAAACACAAGATGTTATCTCTTCTGGCACACTCTGCCTTCAGCTGTGTCCAAAAAAAAATTTTTTTTTTAATCTGTATTTTATCAGACACATGGGGAAGCCCCCCTCCCAAGGTTATAAAGCCTGGTCAGGGCTCAGAGCCTCCACTCCTACCTATCTAGCATGCTTCCCCTGGCTCTCCTCCACATTGCCTCAGTTGTCCTGTTGAGCACACAGACCTGCCCTGCTCCACTGAGCCATAATCTTCCATAGGAGGCTAGTAAAAACCCAAACAGGACCCAACATGGTTGCCTGGTGACTGAGATGACTGCTTTGGGGGCTGGGAACAGCCAGGAGACAGGTTAGGAGTCCCACAGTAATTTCTGTTCCCTTCCTTGCAGCTGGGGAAAGGCACAAGGGCAAAGAGTCTGCTTAGAAACACAAAGCAAAGAGATGGAAGTGCCAGGGTGTTTAGGCTGAGGAAAGCATAACATTCCAGGTGCTGCTTCTAGCAACATACTGAAATTAGCTCAACATTTGTGCAAGTGCCATTGGTGCAACTGTCCTGACTTAGGCCTGTCTGCCAAAGCGATCCTGCCACTCATGTCCGGAAGGAGCTCAGCTCATGTGTGTTTGCCAAGGAAAACAATATAGAGCTCTTCATGTGCTTAAGAGACAATTATTCCATGTTTTACTCCACATCTGGCAATGCTGCTCCATAAAAAAGGTGGTGGAGTGCTTGTAGCTCTCCTTCCAGCATACACGACAAATACATTCTTCAACACATATGCCGTGCAGGAATTTTCCTCTAGCTTAATTTAACGTTGTATTTATAGCCAATAAATCTGCAGACTGCTACAAACATTGGCAATAACAGTTACATCTACCAGAAACAACACATTATCATTGTTTATTATTATGTTCATAAACATTAGTGCTAACTAGGCTTTTAAAACACCTATTATAAACAGCCTGACCACTTGAAAGAAGGGCAGCAAAACATTTCCCAGACCCAGAGGAAAGCAAACCTACTGCTGTAACAATTATTCTGCAGACATCAGATAGGGAAGGATTGTCTGTAGAATAAGTGGAGAAGGACCTGGGAGTACTGCTGGACACCAAGTTCTGCATGGCACAGCAATGTGCCCTGGTGGCCAAGAAGGCCAAAGGGATACTGGGGTGCATTCAGAAGAGTGCGTCCAGCACATCGAGGAAGGTTCTCCTCCCGCTCTACTCTGCCCTAGTGAGGCCCCGCCTGGAATACTGCATCCAGTCCCGGGCTCCCCAGTTCAAGAGGAACAGGGATCTACTGAAGAGAGTCCGACACAGGGCTACAAGGATGCTGAAGAGTCTGGAGCATTGCCTGATGAGGAGAGGTTGAGAACCCTGGGGCTGTTCAGTCTGGAGAGGAGAAGGCTGAGAAGGGATCTGAGCAATGTCTATCAATAGCTGAGGGCTGGGGGTCAGGAAGGAAGGGACAGGGACAGCCTCTGCTCACTTGTGCCCTGCTGTAGGACAAGGGGCAAGGAATGGAAACTGCAGCACAGGAAGTTCCAGCTCACCATGAGGAAGAATTTCTTGACTGGAAGGGTCCCAGAGCACTGGCACAGCCCAAAGAGGCTGTGGAGTCTCCTTCTCTGGAGCCTTTCCAGCCCTGTGTGGATGTGTTCCTGTGCCACCTCTGCTAGGTTCTCTGGTCCTTTTCTGGCACGGGGGTTCGACTGGAAGATCTTCTGAGGTCCCTTCCAACTCCTCACATCCTGTGAGGTTGTGAATTATTTTCTCCTAACTTCTTTCCTGCCATCCAGGATAAGTAAAAAGGGGTGGGGTGAGGGGGGTATATCCAGATCTGTTTCATTGAATTTTTAAAACGACCAAACCAAAGGTCTGTTACATCTTGTAAGCTGTGCTAGGCAGCTTTGTTCCTGCAGCTGAGTGCAGAAGTGATGACAGTGGATTATCCAAAGATCTACACAAAACGCTTTGGCTGGATGAAACAGCCAATCTGCCTGAAGTGTGTGGGGGGAAACATTAACAGGTAATTATATAACCAGCTTGTAAAAGTGTTATTAGTAGAGCATGGGATCAGGAAAGCCCTGGCTTTTATTCTCACTTCATGCATTCAGTGATGAGAGCTAAATCTCTGTCCGTCTCTCTCCTCCCCCACCCGGTTAGATAATCTTTAGCCAAGCCTGTAAAACACTTCCAATCTTTGAGTACAAGCAACGCTGGGGTTAATGTACTGCTACTTCTTGAACATTCAGATGCTGTGTTCTGCCTTGATAACAGAAGAAAACTGGGAAAAATATGTCCTCTTTCATTCAGATAAGGTGGCTTGAGGACTCAAGGGTAAACTCTAAAGTTCAACATTTTAGTTTGAAAGGACGTTTCCATTCACTGGTTACTGGAATTCAGATCTTCAGATCCTGACTAAGTGATAAAATGTAATAAAGGAGAGCTCTACCAGAAGGTCTCTCTTTCTTTTAGGGAAGGAGTGGGAACTTTAGCCATTTTGTACATTCACTAAGCACAGCAAACAAAAAAAAAAAAAACCCACAACACGTGTTCTCAGCTATCCACACCTAGATGTCTCTGGGAACCTCTCCTCAGCTTTGCTCCTCCTTTCTCATGAACAACAGAGGCAGATCCAAGCAGGAGAAAAATTAAACTGGTGGCAATGGACCTTGAAGGTCTGACAGTGACCTGCAGCACTAAGGTCTTTGAAACTGCTTTCATTTGCCAGAACATAAATTAGATTCCTCACTAGGTACAGCACTAAGGTTAATGGGAGCTTTATAAATGCTTCTTTGAACATATAGATTATCTTTTTCAGAAAAGACTAATCTTGAGGTTTAAAGTACAGTACCGGGAGCCAGGAAACCTATTCCCAGCACTCTCAGGATGGGTGACTTCAGGCAACCCACTTGACTGTTCTCTGTTCTTTTTCAACACACGCAAAACAGAGACAAATACCTGATTCTCCCAGGAGGTTTAGTATTTGTCAGACAGCGAGAACCAGCTTAAGTATTCCCAGATCCCTCAAAGCAGAGGAGATGGCAGAACTTTTTCAACACAGACTTGCTCTAACCTCTCTGAACAGTGTACCACGGATAGCAGCAAGAACACCTGCACCAGGGACTTCATACAGAGAAGGATCTTGAATTACAACATTACCAATTGTTTTTTTTTTTTTGAGCAGTGAAAGAAATGTCTTATCATGCCCAGCATTTTTGTCTTAAGGAAGTGCTCAAAAGCAGCAGAGTTGAGGAAAATTCTAGTTGAGGGAAAGCCATACTGGGGAGGCGAGACTCAAAGAAGAGCCTCCCACTGCAAGATCTATTAAAATCAACTTAAAGACAACAAAATTACTTCATTTTAAAAAAATAAAAGCCAAACATTCCAAAGATAAAACAGAGAACTATCAAAAGCTTGAGAGGACATACAGCATTCAGTGCTGCAAACAAGGATCACTACTTTCCTTCCAAGAATAAATTAATCTGAGCTATCTTCCCCATGAAGAGCAGTATTGGCTTGGAGTCTCCTTTCAGAAGGTCTCAAATTGTCAGTTACATATTCTAGCATCTATAAATTAGTCTCCCTCAAATTTTTGCATAAAATTGAGAGCCTGAGAGCCCTGGAGCTGTTTAGTCTGGAGCAGAGAAGACTGAGAAGGGATCTGATCAATGTCTATCAATACATGAGGGGTGGGTGTCAAGTGGAGGGGGCCAAACTCTTTTCAGTGGTGCACAGCAATAAGCCAAGGAGGAAAGGATACAAACTGGAACAGAGAAGGTTTCACCTCAACACGAGGAGAAACTTCCTTGCAGCGAGCGCAACAGAGCCCTGGAGCAAGCTGCCCAGAGAGATTGTGGCGTTTCCCTCTCTGGAGGCTTTCAAAACCCACCTGGATGCCTGCCTGTGCAGACTACCCTGGGTGATTCTGCTTTTAGCAGGGGCGGGTTTGGAGTAGATTATCTCTGAAGGTCCCTTCCAACCTCTAATGCCCTGTGATTCTGGGGTTATAAAACATTCCCATGGTTTCCAAACCTCCTTAAAAGAGGGGATGGGGAGCCTTACTTGTGCTACATGCACCATTTTAGATACATCTTTACAGACTGAGCACAGCTCCTCTCTGCACACCCCAGCATTTTGATTGATGCATTCACATGCTGCTACTGTTCAAAACACCACTTGCCCAAGAGCACAGGTGATTGACTCAGGGGATCACTCCCCAGAGTTTCAATCCCACCATGTTAATGGGTGGTAACATTTCCAGTGACTCAGCCTTGCCACAAAAGCTTTAGCAAGAGAAACTCCAAAATCTGTTTCCCAACTCATTTCTTTCTAGCACACAGAAATCTCAGGAAGCAAATTTAACTCAATAAGCTCCACACCATTTCCACCCAGTTGAAACAGAAGGAGAAGCAGCAAATAAGCAATGAAAAAAACAACAAAATACCAAACAAAACCAACCAAACAAACAAAAACTCCAAACAAAACAACAACAACAAAAAAAAAAACAAACCCAAAACCAAATAAAAATCCCATTCTACTCCACAGACTACAAAATTTGCACGCTGCAGGGTTTCTCACACAGAAGAAATTTGTCCAACCACAACATAGGATTGTTTCCTCTTCCTCCAAAATGAATTTTGACGTTGGAAAAAAAATGTCACCTGTGCATTTACTGTGGGCAGCCTCAGTCAACACAGGGGCAGGTCCACAGCCAGCAATCAAAGAAGAGGATTCAGGACTACCTCTGTATTGATTGCCAGCTGGGGTGCAAAGTGAGGAATTTGCTTCTTTCCCTCTCATCTGCCCAATGATCTG
>VWYK01067487.1:75123-86497 GCA_013399775.1 Semnornis frantzii
GGAATCCTAACTGCCCAGGCTCACTTTCATATAAACTGAAGCATCTTAATTATTTTTCAAGTAAAAAGCAAATGATTGTATTATCCTAAGAGCACTTGTGAAAGAGCCAGAGTGGTCTGATCCACTGCTATTCATTCCTTCAAACACATCCAATCTTGCATTCACGCTGTGCTTATTGGCTGTAGGGAAGGTAAAGCAGCAAAGAGCACACCAAAGGATTTAATTCTCACAATAGTGGGAAGCAGGAGTCCCTGCTCTTGGGGGAGGTGAGTGTGAGCAGAAAGCAGAGGGATGAGTGTGCAGTCTGCATCCCTGGTCTTCGGACTTCCTTGCTATGATTTCATCTTCTGCCTATACCTACCTTAAAGGGGAGCAATCATGGAAAGAGTACCCCAAAGAGTTAAACGTAAAAAGCGTTATGGGAGTTTAGTTTTAAACCTGCAAAGCCTACAAAAAGGTGCTACGGATCAGAGAAATGAGGCACGGCTCAGCAGGGAGGAAATGGTTAAGGCACAAACAGTCCACACTCTGTTTGTTGGGAGCCATGCAGGAGCTGAATGGATTTATGAGTCAGATGTTTCAGTGTTGGTTATCAGCGATTAGCTCAAACTCTTAGAAAAACAGAGAGAAAGATTAAGCTTTTGTCCGCCCCGGCCCTCATCCTCCCTTTGCCTGGCAGCAGGGGTTACCGATTGTTTCTGTCCTTTTTTTAACATCAGAATGGCTGCAAGCCACACTCACCAGAGAAGCAGATCGCATTGCCAATACAATCATAAACAGTGGATCCAAGAGCCAGTCATTGAAATGCAGCATCGCTTATTCAGGTGCAGCCTAGGCAAGTATGTTTGCAAGATTTGGTTTCATGGGAGCTTTCAGCTGTGGGGTTTTCCCCAACCACAGAGCTCATTTGTGAAAAAGAAAGGGCTGACACTTTACCTCTGCATAAACCCGGGAACATACACACAAGAGTACTCTGTGCATCTTTATGGCATTTTACCTCACCATAACCATGTGGGCTTCTCACAGACGAGCTAAGTGATCTGCCCAAGATCACACAGGAAGCCAAATGCAGGGCACTAAAACCAAGCAGAATTCTCAGACTAGGCCTCTGCCCACCGCGGCATTAATTCAGCTCTAACTCAGTGTACCTGAACTTAGCGCTCGGCTAACAGATTTGTTTCAACTCACTGTGGCATGGCCTGGAGCTCTGCATTACAGGAAGAGAGTCAGACCTTTCTGTGAATTGTATCACAGAATTGTCAGGGTTGGAAGAGACCTCAAGGGATCATGCAGTTCCAACCCTCCTGTCATGGGCAGGGACACCTCACACTAGATCAGGTTGCTCAGAGCCACATCCAGCCTGGCCTGACAGACCTTTACATGTAAATGTAATGATGCAGCCTTAAGGACAGAGTCATCCTCAGGTCACCCTCCATAACTGGGGGACATAAAATACCTCTGACTTTCAAAAGCACACTGTTGTTAGCTCCTGTGGTTGTGGAGGACAGGGGAATAGTGTCGTGGCTCCTGCATCACTGCATTCACAGAAGAAAGCTGGTACCTCTGACTCAGACCAAGGTCCAAATTCTGCAAGGGAGCAACTGAACACAACACCCAATCTTTCAAATGTCCAGAGCCCATAACAACCTCTTTGTGTTCCAACTGTAGGGGACAGAGAGGGAATCAAAGTAATTTAATAATCTATCTCTAATAGTGATATAGCAAGTCTAGGTTATACTGCTATAAAGACATGACCTTGAGTGTGGTTAAAACACAATATTAGGACTTGCACAGGAAGGCACTCCATGGCAGATTCCTCCCTTACAGATCCATTTTTCCCTGGAGATACTCGAGGTGAGGCTCAATGGGGCTCTGAGCAACCTGATCTAGCTGAGGATGTCCTTGCCTGGAGCATTCTACGATTCTGTGATCCAGGATCACTTATCCAGCACAACTTTGGACAAATCCTTATTTGCTGATCCAGTATACAGCATAAGCAACAAATGAGAGGCGTTTGGTAGGTCTCCAATGCACGTCTGGTGTTCACTGCTCACAGAGTCCATCTGTATACAGTCCAATACATCTGGGAGGCAAACAGGCTGCACATCTGCACATCAGTGGTGCAGTGGGTCCAACACAGAGAAGGAACATCAGGTTTATTATGCAGAAGTTACACAGACAATCCAAATGACTTCTAGCTGAAGGCTCCCAGTCAGGAACAGAGGAAGCCCCAAGACCTCCCTGGATTGTTTCTTTAAATCTTGCAGGCCTAGTTTCCTTGAGATGCTGCAGGCGGTTCTAAGGAGATTAAGCTCTATTAAAGTAAGACTTTTCAACAGTGCAAACTAGAACTAAACTTAGAATTAACTGGACTGGTGTAAAATTATACCTTAGTGCACAAGGAAAGCAGATTACAAGACAGATGGTGAAAAGAAAAAGAGAAAAAAGAGGAGTACATTGGATATGCACATGTGGATTTACATTCTGTGAGCTTGGCAAACATCTTAGAGGCATTTGTTATTTCCAGTGTAATAGAAAGTTGTCTGACAGTGCTGGTACACTAGATAAGGGGAAAAAAAAGAGCAGATGCTTTTGAAGGGCTTTGTAGTATGAATCTTTGGCAGGAATTCAGAGATCAAGGTGGGTAGGAGCACTGAAAGAAGGAAGCTCTTTCAGATAGGATGGCAGCATAAAAAGGTAGAAGCAAGAGGAAAAAGGAAATTCTTGTGAAGCAAGAGTAACTGTCAAGGTCCAGATCATAAGGTCCAGATCATAAGCAAAAGTGCAAGGAAAGCTCTCAGAGATGCGGCTTGGGCAGCAGTGTGCAGAACCCTGGAAGCAGAAGCAATGTAGTGGAAGTTGTTAACATTATATAAAGTACAATTAATAATAGTAGATATGTCGAGGAAAGGAATGCAAAACAGCAATGTGCCCTGGTGGCCAAGAAGGCCAAAGGGATACTGGGGTGCATTCAGAAGAGTGCGTCCAGCACGTCGAGGGAGGTTTCTGTCCCTTCTACTCTGCCCCAGTGAGGCCCCACCTGAAGTAGTGCATCCAGTTCTGGGCTCCCCAGTTCAAGAGGAACAGGGATCTACCGAAGAGAGTCCAACACAGGGCTACAAGGATGCTGAAGAGTCTGGAGCATTGCCTGATGAGGAGAGGTTGAGAACCCTGGGGCTGTTCAGTCTGGAGAGGAGAAGGCTGAGAAGGGATCTGAGCAATGTCTATCAATAGCTGAGGGCTGGGGGTCAGGAAAGGAGGGACAGGGACAGCCTCTGCTCACTTGTGCCCTGCTGTAGGACAAGGGGCAAGGAAGTTCCAGCTCACCATGAGGAAGAATTTCTTGACTGGAAGGGTCCCAGAGCACTGGCACAGCCCAAAGAGGCTGTGGAGTCTCCTTCTCTGGAGCCTTTCCAGCCCTGTGTGGATGTGTTCCTGTGCCACCTGTGCTAGGTTCCCTGGTCCTTTTCTGGCACGGAGGTTGGACTGGAAGATCTCCCAAGGTCCCTTCCAACTCCTCACATTCTGTGAGCCTGCGATTATCACATCTTTGTATAAATGTGGTGTGTGTATCTAGACCCTGAATACCAAGTGCAGTTCTGATCCGCACATTTGGATTGTTAACTTAAAAAAAGCTACAACAGAAGAACTGAAAAGCCAGATGGAGCAACAGTGATCAAATGCATGAAACAGCTTCTATAGGAAAAAACAATTATATTAAACAATAAAAGTCAGTGAAAGTAGAAATAGTATGGAGAATATGTGCTTGGAGGCCCTTATTAAAAAAAAAAAAAAAAAGAATGGATTGACATCAAATTAAATTATCTGAGTTAAAAAATAAAACCAAAAGGAGACACTTCCTTGCACAAGACAGGAACTCATCTGCCTGTGTATCTGCCATGGAATACTATGGATGCTAAAAGTGCATGTGGGTTTGCAGAAGAAACAGGCAAAGTAACAGAAGCAGGGGGGAAAATAATCTATCAAGGGTTGCAGATTCAAGAGGAAGTTTCTGAGCTGCAAATATGACCCAGAGGGACAGACCAGGGAAGTACAGCTGCTCAATTGCCCTATTCTGACACTCTTCCCTGGGTATCTGTTGTGCAAGAGACAGGATGCTAAGCTAGACAGAACTTCGATCTAACTCTGTACATTTATTTTTGTGTATAGGGCAGAAAGGAGATTGTATTCTATGCTGTATCAGGCTGGGGATAGTGAAATTTCAACACAAAAGAACATGAGTAAAAGCAGAAGACACTGGCTGCCTAGAATCTTGTGCCATAGAGGAGGGAGAATGTGAGGGTAACACACAAAAAATAATTAAAATATCTTTGTCACAGCATTAAAAAGAAGAACAGAGATGAAACTTTTGATGGCAAGTACGTGTATGAATACAGAAACCCACATATCAGACACAGAAGGGAATAGAGACTTTATTTCAACAACTTGGGATGTAAGAAGGGAGACAAAAAAAAAGATGCGATAAAAGAACAGGATTGAAGAAGACTCGCAACATGCAAAAACTTCACTCTCCTCCAATGCCTCGAGCTATAAGCAGAGGCAAGAGAGGAAAGATGAAAAATGCAGTTTGACATGCTTGTTCAAGAGATGAATTTTAGATGAGGCAGTGGAGATGATCACGTAATTAAGGCACTGGACAGGCACAGGGAGATCAGAGTTCATCTCCTGGCTGCGCCACAGACTTCCTTCATGATGTGTTGGGCATTTCACTTTGCTGTTCCATAAAACTGAGAAAATATTTTCTTAGTGCACAGGAAAGCTGCAAGGCTGAATGCCTAAAACATCTGAGGTGCACTGTGCTGTCTGAAGAAGCACAGTTAGGGCAGCAAACAACAAGCACCCCCACGCCAAGGACCATGTTTCATGGACTGCTGGAACCATACACATTGCAAGGTGTAACCACAGCATCGGGGGACAGGGGAAATGATAACATCACAGGAAACCAGCTCAGGGGAATTAAACTCCACAAAGTGTTTCAGATGTTAGAATCATAGAATGGTATGGTTGGAAGGGATCTCAAAGATTACCCCCTGCCATAGACAGGGACACCTCCCACTAGTACAGGTCACTCAAGGCCTCAGCCAACCTGGCCTTGAACACCTCCGGGGAGGGAGCAGTCACAACCTCCCTGGGCATCCTGTGCCAGTGTCTCACCACCCTCACTGCAAACAACTTCCTCCTAACATCCAGTTTAAATCTCCCCTCTGCCAGTTTAAACCCATTGCCCCTTGTCCTGTCTTTGCAAGACCTTGTAAATAATCCCTCCCCAGCCTTCCTGTAGGCCCCCTTCAGATACTGGAAAGCTACTCTAAGGTCTCCTGGAAGCCTTCTCTTCTCCAGGCTGCACAGCCCCAACTCTTAGCGCCTGTCATAGCAGAGCTGCTGCAGCCCTGAGCATCTTTGTGGCCTCCTCTGGACCCGCTCCAACACTTCCAGGTCCTTCCTGTGCTGGGGGCTCCAGAACTGCACACAGTACCCCAGGCGGGGTCTGAGGAGAGCAGAGTAAAGGGGCAGAAGTCCCTCCCTTGCCCTGCGGGCCACGCTTCTCTTAATGCGGCCCAGGACTCGGGTGGCTGCCTGGCTGCACTGACACTGCAGGCTCCTGTTGACCCAGACCCCCAAGTCCTTTTCCTCAGGGCTGCTCTCTAGCCATTCACCACCCGGCCTGTATTTGTAAGGGAAGAGGTTTCAAAGTTGGCCAGAATATAAGAGGCAGAAAGTGCATTTAAGGAGCCAAAAAGTTTGCCATGCCTCTGAACAACGCTGCAAACTCCAGCAAGGAATCAGCATGACACCAGGAGGGTGAGAGGCAAACAGGAGGATCCGCACTGCAATATGTAAGTCTACATCCGAGATGCGCTTCAGTGCTTAAAGAAACAATGCTTAGCCTAACATTATAGATGCGCTCTACCAATCTTCCCTCTTTTCTGAGATCAGGAACATAAACCTTATATCCTCTGAATATTAACTCTATCACTAAAGGAGATATAAACAGGCTCCGACCTGGGATGCCAGCAGCAGAGCAAAGCGTACAAGAACAGCAATACAGGACACTGGAACTGTACACTCAGATATTTAAAATAAGGTAATATCTTGAAAACTTATCTAAAGTTAAATTTGACATTACTAGAGCCAGCAAGAGCTGAAGCTGTCTCTGACTTTTAATCATTTAAATTACATTTTAAAACATCAGAACCAAGTATTTGGCAAGAGGTCTAAATCGACTCCCAGACTGAACTGGCAGAAAACGCAGAAGAGCCCAGAATAGAGCTTACTGATAGGATAAATTGAGCCTTGACATGTGTAGAGCCCATCTGTGAGCAACGAACAGTGTGGGCTTCATTTCTGTTTATTCCCCCTCACCTCATGGGTAGCTTTGTAGCACTACTGCCATGCTGGTGCTCAGCCCCACTCCCTGCATCCCCCCCTCCTCTCTTCATTCACAGCTTTGCAGCAGCTCCTGGGCATCACCAATGACTTGTTTGCTTTTTGATTTTTCTTTGCTGTCTTATTTCACAGATGGACCAGCCTTTCTCTGCCCATCTCACAGCCACTGGTGGCAATGTAGACAGCACAGCACACAGGACACTGCTGCTGTTAAGCATGTACATACAATCTGAGCACAGCCCTTTGTACACAGTGGAGCACTGAGCTGTAAGCTGAAAACTTACTTTCCTCTTCCAATTTATGAGTAAAAGCCTTTGTGTGGGATGCCAAGATGTTGACTTGATAGAGCCCCAGCAGGCCTGAGCATCAGAAGGCAACCAGGGCACTCAGCTAACGGCAGCAAATCAGTTTTCACAGAATCACAGAATGGTCCAACCCTCTCTGCGGTCAGCAGGGACATCCCCAACTAGATCAGGTTGCCCAGAGCCTTGTGGAGGCTCACCTTGAATATCTCCAGGGGTGAGAGATTAGATGCAAAGCATTTTGTTTAAAACAATTTAATACTGA
Organism: Semnornis frantzii; assembly: GCA_013399775.1. Lineage (NCBI taxonomy): Eukaryota > Metazoa > Chordata > Aves > Piciformes > Ramphastidae > Semnornis > Semnornis frantzii. The sequence continues at coordinate 82,099 of VWYK01067487.1, forward strand.
ACTTCAACATCAAATTGTTTTTATAAGTTTTAGTGCATCCTTTAATTTGCGCTCTTTTTTTTTGGACCAAACACTTCAATACATGTCAGGAACAGTTTAGTCTGTAAACAGGAAGAAACAGTCATGATTTGTTAACTGAAAATATTAAAATGAATCCAAGTAAATGTAGATTAAAGCCACAAACTGCTTAAACACGTATAAGAAGGAAGCACTGAATTACATGTAAAGACTGCTTGGCTGCAAATCTCCAGATTGTAGCAAGATCCAGAGATAACCCAACTTTTACTAATTTAAAAGGCAAAAAGTATGACAATGATACTCAAATAAAGATTTATTGCTTGCTTATTTGAACTAAAAAGTTAATACCTCCAATTTTAACAAACCTGTCTAAGCTTCCAAAAAATCTGGGGGGCTGTCAAGATGCCTGGAAGACCTTTTCAAAGGTCTTTTTTTCGTTTAAGGGTCATTTGGATGTGGTGCTTAGGGATATGGTTTAAGGTGAATCTTGTAGAGCAGGGTTATAGGTTGGACTTGGTGATCCTGAGGGGCTTTTCCAACCTGGATGTTTCTGTGATTCTGTGAAAGCCTATCTCCAGAGTGAGAGGCTGTGCTGGCTACACCAGACAGATTGGTATAGGAGGCCATTGTAGCCACAGAGAGCATGAAACCTGAAGGAGCCCTTGACAGGGGCCAGTAACAAGCGGTTCAAGAGCAGGAGCTGTAAAAAGCCACGACAGCCTGCCACTGATGCCTGAACTCACGTAAAATTAATTTAAATGGGAAACAAACTGGCCTGAGTAGCACTTGCCTGAGTTTCAGGCGACGTTAAGAGCGGGGTGGCGTATTGCGTGTTTTGTTGGCAGCGAGACCATTAAAAGAAAATAGGAGGTGGCAAAGCTGCGGGGCAAGTGATACCATGCACTCGTGTATTAAAACTAATGCTGAGCCTGGGAGTTACAGACACTTGTAAACCTGGCTTTAGTGCTATGTAAAATGGCTCCACTGGGTAGTTTTGAAAGTCAGATGAATGCCGTACAGGAGGCACAGACCAGGCAGGGGATTCCCAAAAGAAAAATGGGTGCCTCCATGTTTTCTATGATGAGCATCCCCAAAGTGTTTACAGAAAAATTGGTAGATACCATTAATTTTGGGCACCTCTGTGTTTTCTGTGATGAGAATCGACACAGTGGTTACAAAAAAACTGGCAGGTGTAATTAATTTGAATTTTCAAATGGCCTTCGGTAATATTAATCACCACAGCCTATTAGAGAAACCAGTCATGGGGTGAGAGGTAAACATCTGTCAATAGATTAAAGCTAATTGAGAAAAAATGAACAGCATGAGTAAATAGCCAGTTTTCAAGAAGGTTAATGGGGGAAGTACCAGGGGTGGATACTACGATCAACATTTAATATATTAAATGATCTGGAAAGGGACACATAGAATGTGAAGCAGGGGGGAAAAGATGATAATTGTTGATGATGATGCTCTATAGATTAGTTAAAACCAGTGAGAAGGAAAAAAAAAAAAGTATAAAAGTCTGCAGGATTCACCCAAGTTAAAGCAAGTAAGTGTTAGAGCACACAAGTGCAAGGTTATACAAACTGGCAAGGAGAGTCTGAATTAATGATAGCCACGGACGGGTTCCACATTAACTGTAACCAGCTGGAGAAAGATCTAAGTGCCCTCATGGACGGCACAGGGAAAACATCTGCTTAGTCTCCAGTCATTCCCAAAACCACAAACCAGATGTGGAGCTCTCTATTACAGAGAGGTAAAGAACAGTATGGAAAACACCACTGTAGCCTTGAACACTGTGTCCAACCCATTTGTCTTTCTAACAAAACAAAATATCAGCAACAGTCCAGAAAGAGTTGACATAAATTAGAGCTGCAGAAATATGCTCCTGTAAGAGCTCGGTTGCAAAAGCCACACTTTACAAAGCTCAGACTGGGTGAACTCTAGTTAGCATGACACTGGATGGCCCACAGGCCATTAGAAAGTTTGCTGAGTAAGCTCTCTAATGATTGTCAAATTTCTGGGCTCTGTTCAAGGAGTGATAAGTAAGGGGTGAGATGATCCAAGTATGTGATCCAGTGAGCAGGCAGAGTAAGCCATCTGGATGCATTTATTCTCCACTCCCACCCTCTTTTTCTCCCAATAAGACGGAAGCGAGGAGTTGTCCAACTAAATAAAAGGAGATAGACTTAGAAGTGATGAAAGAAAATGCTGCTGCACTCGTATAGGCAGAATTAACCCACAGAGCTCTACTCGGCAAGGCATTTATTGAAGCAATAATCCTAATAAGATTAAAAACCACCCAAAAATCCACAATGTCAGCAACTGGAGCCAAGAGAATTCTGCAGTTTTCCTCGCTTGTCTTTACAGGATCTTACCCTTTCTTCTAAGGTATCTATTATTAGGCGTGACTTAAGACAAGAAACAAGAACAAGCCAGTGGACTCTTCCAGAGCCTGTTTAGAAGGCAGGTGAGGAGGCAGAAAAATCCTGGACATGAAAGCAGCTCAAAATGAAAGATGAAGGCAACAGAGAAGATTATTTTAACTTCATTGTGTGAGTTGCATTCAAAGTTTAAGTTACCATAACAATAGTTGAAAAAAATTGCTGAGAAACAGAGCCTTTCACGTCTAAAACATTCAACATTCTCTGAAAAGTGGTAGGAGCAATATCAACTCTCTAGAGTTGCTGTCTGTAACTCTTCCAGTCACACTAAACAGAAGGCTGCATTACCTAGGTTTTGCCCACAGCTGCATCTATCTGTTCACATTAGAGGAGTTAAAAGCAGAATAGCTGCTGCTGAATTGCAGCATGCACCACCAGAACTTGGAGTGGGCTTTGTTGTGATGGCACAGAGGAGAGCAGCTGCATGTATGCCCTGCAGGTTCCATAGCATGGCCCACATCACATTGCTCTAGGCAAACGGAAAGGCCAGGGTGAGATCACCAACCTGATGGCCACCCACTTCCACAGGAAAACACAGTATCTGAGGAGATGCCAATCTTTCTCCCACTGCTAGGGAGAAAAACGTCTCCATCACAAGCTAACAGCAAACGCGCTCGGCTATCCTCTAGAATGCTGACATGCGTACAATGACCGTGTGATATTCACCACCTGATTCCTTCTTATGCATTCCACTAAATCCCCAGTCACTTGTTTAGTACTTAGCCCAAGCCTGCCAAAGGGATGCATGTCTTAGGTGTGACCACTCTCCTACTTCATCAAATCATCCTAATACTGGTAACTGAATCATGGTACTGACCATCCTCTACTTTCCAGTGCACTGTATTGAGGACAACATGTGGAGACACAAAAGGCATATGAGATCTTATTTCTAATCCTAGAGTATTTAGCTGATATTCTCTGCCATCTCCAATGTACCTGACTAGTATAAGTGTTTCCAGAGAGGAAATTCGACTTCCTTCTTAGGAGCTCTCTCTTGTGCTCGGAATCAATTTTCTCCTCCTTCTGTCCCCTGTTCTTTCTATCACCCAGTTTCCTTGGCTCCCTCAGTGTCTGTGTCCTTTAGATACAGGTAAGCATCCAATATATTCAAACCTTTCAATCTTGGTTTACAATAGGGTCATTCTGCTGCTGTAATTCTGGTTGATACTCTATGACTTAATTTTATGTCTTTTTGGTATTAAGGTGCTCAGAAATGAGATTACAGAGGGGTAGGGCTTACCAACAGTCTTAATACGTTTTATGATGTAACATTCCTTTCTATGCAGTCAGTAGCTTTCCTTTGTATTAACACACATTAAAGAAGAAAATATCATGAGACATTATGCCCTTATAGCCTCTCTTGAACTTGCCTTGCTCTTTCAAAAATTCAGCAGAGCAAGGTGCTTGGCCCACAATAAACACAACCTACTGGACTGAGGGTATTTTAATTATGATAAACACTAAGGGCAATTTGTTTCTCTAATCTGGGCATGTATTGGGGTTATATTTTCCAAGTATCTTCAACACAAACAGAAAATACAAAATACTGATTGTGGACAAAAGTCTCAAGACATGGGACACCTCTCACATCTTCAATGTCCTCACTAATTATCTTTGGTTTAGATTAGTAACGTCCAGATATGACAGCACCTTCTTTCCGACTTGGATCTCTATATCTGTACTTTTAATCTCTCTCCAGGTTTTTGCACTTTTGAGTAATGCTGTTAGCAGCTTTAACATCCACAAATTAAATTAATACACTGCCTATTTCCTCCTTGGAATCATCAGTGCAACTGAGAGAGAAACTACTTCTGTGCCCTGTGGCACCTTGATACAATACATATCCTTTCACAGTGCAGCTGCGTTACTGACTTGCCCAGGGCAGGCAGGCAGGGAGGGCCTGATTTTTTTTTTTTTTTTTTTTTTTCCTTTATAGT
>VWYK01067487.1:86979-114532 GCA_013399775.1 Semnornis frantzii
TTTTTTTTTTTTTATTATTGCCTTTATAGCTTTTAATAGAACTTAAGCAGCATTATGGAGAGAAATCAAGTCTTTTCTAGTAACAAAGTTATAACCACCTGTTATCTACCTTAGATGGTAGCATTTAATACAATGTCACATTAACAGTGCTTCATTCGAATTAGCCACAAAGATGCTGAAGGCAGNCAAGATTCTGTGAAATCACTGAACCAAAGGAGACTGCAAGGAGCATAAAACAGAACACTAAAAGTCAAGAATCACTCTATATATCTGCATGCAATTAATCACAAAGAAGTCTCATTATAAATCCATTTTAAAACATGCTATGTTTTGGATGTACCAGGGAAAGCAGTTGGCAGATGAGAGCAGGTTACTGGAAGACAGGACTCACACAGACACAAATTTTCTGGAAGCACATTAAGTGCCTGGAGCTCATCCACAAACACCACACTATGTGCTCTGCAGACCACATCATGTGCCAGTAGGCCAGTGGTTGAGCAGGTCAGTTTCTTTTCCTCTCCCACTACCCCTCTCCCTTCCCTGTGAGCCTGGTTCCATCCTCTGCCATCAGAGGACCAAGTCTTAGTTCTGTTTTCTGCTTGCAAGAAAGGGATACAGCAAATGCACTCCAAAGGGCCATGGGCATCTCTACACGCTGTTAGCATTTCCTTAGCAAAAGTGGGACACCACACTGTGTAAAGCGCAACAGATGAATATAACCATCGGACTGGGTCAGACCAAAGGTCCACGGAGCTCAATATCCTGCTGGGATGGTGACTAGTGGCAAATGCTTGGAGGGTGTGCAAGAATGGTGCATTCCATAAGGCTCCCCCAAGCTGTGGTTTAAGACTTCCTGTGCCAGAGATTGTATCTTTGTGCTTAATTGCCCTCGATGAACTTCTCTTCCATGAATTTGTTTAATTGTTTTTGGAACCTATCTCAACTTCTGGCATCCACAACATCCTGTGGCAATGAATTCCAGTTTAATTATGTCTTGCATGAAAAAAAGTAAATACTTCCCTTTTGTCTAGGAAATTACTTACTTTAAAAAAATCAACAACAACAAAAGGCAACAACCAACAACAAAACAACCAGAAAAAAAAAAGGGGGGGGGGAACACACCACATAAAAGTCACCACACACACATACAGAAAACCACAAACTAAACAAAAAAAAAAAAACAAAAACAAAACAAAAAAATTAAAAAATAAATAAAACCAACAAAAAAAAAAAAACAGAGATACCTCAACCCATGACTGCTACTGTGTAAGACTACACATTCTGATAAAGTCTTGCAGAGGATTTGAAAGAAATCACAGCATTCAGTTGTCCTCTTCTGCAGATTACTGCCTGGAGTAGCAGACAAGGCTGTTGGTGTAAAATGTGCAATGCTACCCGATGATGGTGGAACTTGTAATGAACGAAAAACAAATGGGTTGCCTGCATTTTCGACTGTTGTAGCTACCTGCAAGAATACCCAGTTACAACCCAAGATTTGTTCCCTGCTATGAGAAAAGGTCTGCTAAAAAGTTTCCTGTGTTACACTTTTAGAACTGAGGTGTTGCAATTCAGCACAAAGTGTCAGAGAGCATCGGTCTTTGCCCTGTTTATACCATTATGAATTTTTGAGGGGTTAGTGGCTATTTATCCTCATTGTTTCAGGTCCATAAGGAACCGAAGTCTAGAGAAAGAACACAGAGATAATATTGTGAATCTTCTTTCTACTCTCCGTTCTCCATAACCCACTTCAAACCAAAGAGCAGACAGAATCTTTCTGTAAGCTGAGTTTTCATACAGGACAAGTCTGGCAAACTGTACCTTCTTTCCAAAAGCGAATTCCAAGGGAGTTATTAGGGCTGACAGCTTTCCCTGCAACAAAGTAAAGCACTGATGCTCTTTGCAAGACCAAGAGAACAGGCAGAGCCATCAGCAGTCCCTACTCACTAGTAAGACAACCATTAAAAAGGGTGGACTATCTCCTGTCCTCCTAATCGGCAACAGCGTGAACCAGACTGCTTTAGACATATATCTAGTTAACTCAGACGAACATCACATCCCCCCAAAATGAGTGCAAGTGCTTACCCTGCAGTCACACACCAGCTGCTGGGTTCTTGCACAGGCTGCTCACAACACCACTTTCAAGGGTATCTTTCATAGCTCTCAATCATTTCAAAATTATTTTCCTATAAACTGTGGGGCAATTTGTTAATGTTCTGGAAACACATGAGGATTCCATAGAGGGCTCTGAGCATTCAGGTGCTTCAGCTTCTATCTTTACTGCTCAGTCTGAGGATTAGCAGCCTAAACAAAGGCAACACTTGCACAACAGGTAAGCCTTCTTCTCCATTGCCAAAGTGCTACTCAGCTCACCACTGACCTTGCGGCAGGGGCACAGAGGAGAGGAAGAAGGGCAACACCCAGCGGAGAACAAATTCTCCAGCGAAACCATAGTCAGAGCTGACAGCTGGCAAACACTGCTGTCCACTTGTGTCAGAACACTCCGCCCCACGGGTAACCTCATTTTATCTTGTCTTCATACAGCCAATATGGCACAGAGCAAGGCTCGAGGCGTTTCCGTTCAGAGGGTTGACAGCAACCCAATAAGCAAAGCTACAGCAAAACTGTGCTTAGTTCTTCTGAAGCCAGGCTCTTCCTCTTCATCAGCTGAGCACAGAAGTGCACTCAAAGCCCATTTTATTTATTTATACACGTTGCCACACTCTCTATTCTTGGCAACTGGTGCTCATGACATAGTGGACTGGGACACAGTGGAACAGGGCTCCAGGTCACCTTGTAAGTGGTGGCAGCAGCTGCCTCCTGGATCAAGCGTTTATTAACCAGCAGCTTGGGAGGACTCTAAATTAAGTTCTCTGCTCTGTTCCCACAGGGGGGAAGGGAGAAAAACACGCAGCCACTGAATCTCCCTTTGCTTCCAGAAGGACTTGCTGAAGTTTCCCCACTGCTCCCTTCTATTCCTGCCAAGATAAGCCGCCCAAGCCCAGTTGCTCTCAGGACTGCGGAGAACTGCTCGCTATTCCAGCTGCCACGGCTTGCTACGAACTGCACAGGCTTTTTTTGGCTGGTGGCAGTGTCATGTGGCTTCTCTCCCGGCGCGGATTCAGCCCTTGGACCGCCTCTGCCTCCAAGATGCCTGTGCAGCACCATCCCTATAAATCCCAGTGGCGAAGGGTCGGGCACCAAGTGCTGCGGGCCCAGTATCGGCCGTTTGGGAGAGGAGCTTGTATAATTAGCTGGCGTGCACATACACCGGAGGAGCAGCAGGGGAGGGAAGCAGGGGGACCTGAAGTGTTGGGCCCCAGCTGTGAACTCCTCTTGTTTTTGTTTTAGGGTAATTAATGTTCCCTTGAATAGAGGCAGGGCATGGGCTCCTGTTTCTGCAGCTTTCAATGCTATCAGCAGCTCTTATTGGACTGGACTGGGAGCGGCGGGGGGGAGTTTTGTATTTCCTGCTATCCCCATTAAATGAGGTAATGCAAGGGCGGGGCCGGGCGGCCTGGGGGGGCTGGAAGCAGGGCAGGGCCGGGGGGAACCCATCCGAGCCCCAAAGCCCCGCGAGCTGCGGAGAGCGCAAACCTGCTCCCGAGAAAGCCTTGAGGTGTGCCGCCCCCGCCTCCCGCTCCTCTGTGCTCGCTGACTTCGCTGCCAAGGCAGGGACCATCGCACCCCCACCCCACCGCCCCTCTGCCTGCTCCCACCCCACGCTCCCCTCCGCCAGAATTGGATACATTCTCCCTGCGCTCCCAGACGTCTCCATCCCCTAGTCCCCTGACAGAGCAATCATTTATCAAGTTGTTTCACGCGTTGTCGGGGAGGGGGGCCCCGGGGGACGGGGGTTTGTTTCGTCCCTTTGTTGGAGCTCCACAGGACCGTCCAGCTTAGTCTCCAGCCAACTGCTGAGAGTTGCCGTAGTACGGGAGCAAATGTTAAAGGGGCTGCCTTTCATCTGCGGGTTGATCCTGCTGCCTTTTCATTTTATTCTTCCAGCTTCTGGGACGTTACTTGCTTACACGCCCCCACACCCACCCCGCGATCATTTTGCATGCATGTTTCTGAGGGAGCAGGAGCTTATTTTCCATGTGCTTGTCTCTTTTCCCCCCCTAAGCGTCTTCTGTCACCGGCTCGCTCAGCCTCCGGGAGTTTTTTTACCACTAGCCTTTTTCTCATCCCTGAACGTTAAGATGTCATAAACCACATTTGGTTAAAGGAAAGTCCTGCTCGTGCAGCCCAGTGCTTCCTTGCACATGCTTTGGTGTACTGCAAGCTTTTATCCACCAGCTCTGTGCGCCTGGGAGATCAGTAACTACCTACAGCACACCACCATCAAAATACGGTATATTTTTATTTGGCAAAAGAACTAAGTAATGCTAAAGAAGAAAGAAACGTTTTGAGTGCTGCCATGTTTTAAGCACTCTTGTGTTTCCCACATGTAGGACTGGAAGACAGATGATCTGATTTGTATTGCTGACTGCCCACGCTCACGCAGGAAGCTTGTGGCAGGTCACCTAACCCCTGTGCACCACACCATGACTCACCTGTGAGACCAGGACACTGCCCAGCTCCCAGGGATCCTGCGGGCTCTCATTAACCAGCCACTAATGCCCTTAGGATTCTGTGGAAACAGAGTGCATTAAAGGAGGGACGTCCACCTGCACCCCAAAGCAAAATTCTTAGTTTAACTGCTTGGGATCGGCTGAATAAGGAGAGGGTAGCCCAAGAAGCTGTGAATCAAACACATCCTTTCCTTTGTTTACCAGAGTGTGCACAGAAGTGCTTGCAAATCTTAGGGCTGCATTTATTTTTGGACAACTACAGTTAGTCACAGTTTGTTTTCTAGCCAGATGCCAACTCTGTGCTTATGCATGAGCATTTCCCAGCTATAGCTTGTTGCAATTTTAAGGATATAGAAAGACGGGAAAAAATAATGATAAAAGAAATCCTACTTGCTTGGCAGCTAAGTAGCCATTGTAAATTCCACACATTTCACAGCAGAGAGGGCAGGAGCTGCCTGAGACCTGATGTATTCCTCTCACCACCTTGCCTCCATAACTCTTCCGTGTGGAGGAGAGCTGGATTCATTTGCTTCCTAAGTTAATCAACAGAGTTCGTGAGTCAGCCAAGGGAATGCTGGAAAGCATGAGGGTATGCTCTTGCCCCCAGGAACTCATTACACTGCTTCTTAATTGTTCCCAGGTTCTACTATCCCCGAAGAGATGGAGCAGCTCTAGCACCAGCCAGCTCGTTGACAACATCCACTCTATATAGCCTACCTCAGACACACAGAAATTTACATGTTTGAAAACCACAGATCTGTTAAGAGCACAATAATTAAGTTACAGAAAAAAGTTAGGTCATATATATATGTCTGTCAGAAAAATAACCGGTCTTCTGACTCAGAGCTGCATATCCTACAATTCTGAGTCTGTCAGTAATACCTGGTCAGAAAGCCAACCTATAAGCAGCACAGCACTCTGCATATCACTGATCCGGACAATGCCCTCTACATTCATTTCCTACCAATTCCAGTACCCTTAATGCTTATTGTCTGTTTCCCAAAAATGAGAACACCCAAAGCTTTATTTCACTCTTCACTCACTGTTAACTGGCGCATTTTGGGTTATTACACTGCTGCACAGCCTCGCTAGTTCTTTTGCATCACTCATGCAGACTGTTGACTCTCTGTAACAGCTGAGGTGACAAAGAAGAAAATACTACATTTAAGGCTGTAAAAACATCCTCAGGTCTGTTTCATTATTCAAACCCTTTATAATACTACTTAAATGAGTCATCACATGCATCTCCATTACACTTCATTCAGCACATAGGAGTGCGAGACTAGGAAGTAAAGACAGCTGCTCAATATTGATTTTTATCTTTCTTACTCTCTACGTATCCCTACGCTTAATTTGCTACATCATTTCCAAGCCTGGCCACCAAATAAGCTATTAATCGCTTCACAGACCTTTCTTCTGTGGTGGCCTCCACGTAGTATCTCAATCCAATAAGCATTAATTCTTTTCTCAACCTATTTACAATTTAATGATTTTTAATCTGATTTGACAAATGTGAAACTGGGGGGGGGGGAGGAATGATCAATGCTAGCAAAGCTCACCACTCCACTTAAGCATCCAGAGGCTACATCTCTATTTGAGATTGTTCACCACCACCACCTCTGATAAATCTCACAAGCCCCCTGCTTGGCATTTTTATAGTAGAATTTAAAACACAACAGAGTTAAATTCTTTTATCCAGGGCTATGAGAAGGTGAGTAGGTAGCAATACACTCCAGAGGCAGGGAAAGCAAGAGAAAGTTTTTTAAGATGTCAGGTAGTGATAGAACTAGGAGGAATGGAACAAAGCTAGAAATTGTTAGATACAGACTGGATGTTAGGAAGAAGTTTTTCACTATGAGAGTGGTGAGACCCTGGATTGGGTTGCCCAGAGAGGTGGTGGAAACATCATCCCTGGAGGTGCTTAAGGCCAGGCTGGATGAGGCTCTGGCCAGCCTGATCTAGTGCGAGGTGTCCCTGCCCATGGCAGGGGAGTTGGAACTGGATGATCCTTGTGGTCCCTTCCAACCCTGACTGATTCTATGATGGTTCTTTGACCAAAGCTGCTCAGAGAACTTAAGGCAGAGGCTGGCTCTTCTTGCAGCACTGTTACCAATTTCTACTTCGGCACTTTCTAAAACTAACATTTGGCAAAACAGTTAAGATAGCTTCAGGCAGCTCAGTGCTGAGTCAGATACCAGAGCATTACTGAGCATAAACTCAACTCTGCCATTTTTAATGCATCTCCTCAGTTTAGCTCTGTTCTGGCTGGCACCCATGGCTGTTCCTCAGATGGCTAACCCAGCAAACAAAAACCACACCCATATCTGGATATCACCTGGATGACCTGCGGTCAGGGATGAAGGTACACAGAAGGAACTGAAGCTAGAGATCTGGACCACAAATGATGAGTGAGGGAGCCTTTGCCCTCTGTGCTTCGATCCATACAAGAACTTTTGGCCCTGTCTGTGATGCAACCTAGGACCTCATGCCAGTCTCCTTTGGCATTACCCACACTTTCCCAGCTCCCACAACAGCTCACACAGTTGTGTTGTCACACTTGGGAAGAAGCACATATTCTGGGCTGCTTCAGAAGAGACCACTGCCTCCAAGCCAGGTAAGTGAAGGTTTCTGGTGAGAAATGGGGCATAAGAAACTCACTCAGAGCCATCAAGTCTGTGTAACAAAGAAGAGTGCTGAGACTGAACATACAACACACATGTATGTTTCTGTTGGCTAAACCTGCCCTTATTCCTCTGTTCCTACACCTCTGACTCATCTGACAGCTTCATTGTGAGACAGACAGCCACAATAATTTCAATTAAAACAAAACCAACCAACCAGAAAATTCCACCACCACCAAACCCTCACAAATTTAGCTCCTAAAACCTGGATCATTCCCCTCCCTCCATAAGCATGTCCCCACAAAGCTGAACTGGTAGATGAAAAGAGACTGTAATCTCTCAGAGTAAAAGAGAGTCAAGGACCTCACACCTGCTTTGCCACTCTCTGGGACAGACATGTCACTACACCCTCACTTAATCAGAAGACATCCCTTCTTTTCCTGTAGCAGCCTTCCTGTCCTGCCCACCTGCAAATGTCTTCACCAGATGAGCTAAGAAGCACATAGCCAACTGCTCCATTCAGTGCAAGGCCTTGCTTTATGCTCTCAGCATCACCTGCCCTACAAAACGAGCACCACTATTCTCACATGCAAAAAGCATAGGGCTGTGTGATTAAAAACCATCATCATCTGCAGATACAAGGTGATGGGCTAAAGGTTGCACTGGCAGCCATAAATCTGTAGTTTTCTGTCAAGTAATTGAATTCATAATCATTTTTCATCAGTTTCAACACAGAAAACAATAATGTACAAGAAAGCCCTCACTATCATGTCACAGCGGTGACACATTTGAAGCGGTCACCTTCTCTACCAACACCACCATCTGAGCTCAAGTACAAATTACATTAGCAAGTGAGCAGAACATATTGGTGTATTGGTTAGAGTTTAGCTTCTCAGGGGAAACCAATACAGTAATAATAGGATGTCTTCCCCTTTCCCCCCACTTCTTGGATAGGGGGAGAGAAAAGAGAAGCCAGAAGGGGTAAAGCCACCCATGGAACAGACTGGCCATGATTTGGAAGGTAAAAGAAAACTTTAAGGACAAATAAAAGGTATTTAAAATAGGGGAGTTACAAATAGGTATAGGGAAGGGATAACAAGGTACAAAAGATATATATACAGCCGGATGGATGGCGGTGGTCTGAAGAGATGTCCACCGTTGTGGTAGAGGCTAGCCACGAGGTGGGAGAGAGAAACAGGAAGTTCCACTGTTTATATAGGGGGGTCCAGACAGGAAGTGGGCTAAACACTACACCTGGGGTCCAGCAGACCTGGGGTCAAGTTCTGACCACCCCCCCCACCCAGGAGGGTTAACCCTCTGAAGCCCTCACTGCAGGACATAAACACTGAAAAGCATGCAGGAACAGCCTTATACTATGGGCAGTCTACCCAAAACGAAGCTGTTGAAAGTGTTGGGGTTTTTTTCCCCCTCACAGCTAGTTACACTCTGCTTAGCAGTTTGGATTGTCATAGTATCACTGCTGCTTACACCTGCTTGGTTTAGAAGTTTAGGATTTTGCTTCTAGCTGGTGGTATTTTTCCATATTTACAACAGCACTGAAGGTGAAGCATTATGGAGCATGCTGATACTTTCATTATTAGGATATGAGAGTCAAAAGAAAAGAGTTTTAACTCCAATACCTTGCTTGAGTTGGTATGCTCAGCTCCTCTCCCCTCATCCACAAAGAGAGAAACACCTTCACAGTGATTCATGCCAGTCCAAAATAGACTCCTCTCATCTCTCCAAGATCAATTTCTTTCCACGGACAGTGATGATGTCCTGCATGATCAGTCTGACACGACAGTCCACTTTGAACGCTGAATTATTTTTGCCCCTTTTCTCATCCCCACTGCTTATTCCAACTTCTACACCACAGTATGGCTGGCAGAGCTGTTTGTCAGGCAGCTTATAAAACTAATGCAGACAAAAATGTAACTGGAGGGAAGGGAAATTGGGGTGGTTTGGCTTTTTTTAGCCACTGGCTGGATCAGCTTCCTGACCTGTTTCAGTGCAGCCCCGTGGAGTAGCGCTGCCATAGCTGAGAAAGTGCTGACAGGCATGCAAGGACAGGCAGTCACCAAGCTTTCAGGCACACAGAAGTAGATGAAATAAGCTAGATATTAAAAAAAAAAAAATGCCAGAACTCTTGAGTTATTTTTTTATGACTATCGAGAACAGGTATCTTTCTTTCTGGTCTAAGGCATTTCTGGCAAGGCAACAGCTGCTCTTCTTGTGTGTTCAGTACCATTTGGAGTGCTTGCATAATGACTCCTGAAGTAAAGTATTAGTGCACAGGCAACAACTGTCCCTCAAAGGCAAACCATTCCATACAGAATGCGAAAAAGAACTGGCAGACTCCAACTGCATCTTGTTACCAGTCACAGTTTGAGGAGAGTTTCAGGAATGCACCAGCAAAAGGTAATATCTCTGCTTCAGAACCAAAGCCCCTTGTTTTCCAGCTCCTCTTTGGCCCAAGATGAATTTCCACAAACAGTTTTAGAGCATGCGTTGTTAAAAGTTCTCTTAAAAGATTTCTTGGGACAATTCTGCTCCCTTTTTTTGAGGTAGTGGGGGAAAGGAAAAGAACCAAGGAAAACATTATTATGCATTCTTCAAATTGTGGTTAGCCTGACCTGCTGTGGATGACTGCCTCAATCCAAGCCAGACTAGAGACTTCCAGAGGTTCTGATTACTCATTTTTGTGAGTCTACATTGGGATTTCCTTGTCAAGCTTTCCTGAAATCAAGTCTTGACTGACTTTCCTTTCATAATGGCCTTCAGAGGTCATTTACACCTTCACAGTCTCAGCCTCCATTTAGCATCACCTCTCTCTGTTCAGATATCTTCCTGCACTCTGTTCTCTGTATGATGTAGCACAAAATTAGGTGCATGTCATGAACAGTCATGAAAAGCAACAGGCAAAGCCATTGAACCCAGGGTAGGACACCAGGGCAGCAATACTTCACCCATCATGACCCAAGGAATGTGATGAACAAGCATTTGAGGGTGGATACACATGCCTATGACTGCTAGGAGGTTCACGTATGGTTGTGTAATGTTTAACACACCTTGGACAAGGGAAGTCAGGACAACAGTTCCTTATTTCCCAGCTAGAGGGGAAAAAAAGGAAGAAGGAGAAAAAGAAAAAAAAAAAAAAAAGGCAAGCAGCAGAAGAGAGGATTCCTCCTCTTCCACTGCAGAGGACCAAACCACTTTTCTGGTGCCACGGATCAGACTTCACACAGCGTGCCTACAGTGGGAGGAATGCAGACTCTGATTTACCCTCTCTCTGGTTCTCTTTGGCATCAGGGTATTTGTCCTAAAAAACACTTGGTCCTAAGACAATGTCAAGCATTTGTATACTAACCAGGAAACATCACCCAAGAAAATATCATCCAAGCATCCAAGTGCATTTGTTACTCTGCTGCTAAGGAATCCAGAAACATGTGCACACAGTTCAGCATCTCCTGCCTGCTCCTCATCCTGCCCCATCTAAGCCACCGGGCTAGGCCAGGCCTCACATGCAGTGCACCACACCTCAACATCCAGGCACATCCTCTTGGCTCAAGGGTATATAGCCCTGCTAATTTTTTCTTTTCGTGGGTGGCAGTGGGGAAATAAACACTCAAAAAAAGAGAAGATGGGGACCTTGTAAAGCCCCTTCCATTTGTTTAGTTCAGATACAACTTTCAAGCACTGCTGTAATTGTCTAGAAATCAAACAAGTGGTTGACAGCACCAGTTAACACCTTCCAGCATAACAATACCTTCATCTCATCTCTCCCCATTCTCTCAAGAGTTTAACAGATTGGCATCCTGAATGACTTCTCTTCCAGACGGCAGTCAGACAGCAATATGGAGGAGACAGAGGAATGAAGGTGTAGGCAGTGGCCTAGCGTGAGAAGAGAGGCTGCACATAGTACAGCAGTTATAAAATCTTACATTAGGATAAAAATTTAGGACTTTATATGAGAGAAACATTTTATTTACTTAGACGCATCTCACTGACTCACACCACTTTTTATTTAATAGCTACAAGCTAAGTTTTTAGACTGACCTGCCACCAAAGAATACCCTGTTTCTCTTCACACGGCAAGGAAAAGAGCCCTGAGCAATTTAACCAAACTAGGGGAAGACTTTAAAAACAACAATAACAACAACATCTTTACATTTTCACGAAAATAAAGAAGAAAGTAAGTCCTTATCCTTAAGTTACTGCTTTTTTTCTCCTGTAAGCCTAAATTTGGAAGCCCAACCATATGCAACAGCCTTGCATGGGAACATGGGAGACTAGCTCCAAAGCACTCCATATTCCGTGCACAGGTTTGGTACCACCCAGGGCAGCACTCAGCTCAATGTGGGGTCCAAAGAGAAAACTTTGGTTTCACAAGAGCCACTGCTTTTTGCAGCAGAGTAAAGCTGGAGTACCTTGATGCGAACTCCCGGAGCTTACTCTCAGTTTGCATCACTGTGACTAAATACAGCCTTATGGAAAGAGGCAACGTTTTCTGCTTGATCAGACCGTTCAGAATACAAGTAATAGGACTGTGGACAGAGGATTCCCAGGATTAAAGCAAAGCCAAACATCTATTAGATCAGCTACCAGAAAAAAAAGTGGACAGTTTCTGGACTCAGAGCTGGTTTGGGGGTCATTTGAACTTTCGTTACCGTTTAAAACAATTTTAAGAATTAGCCTTGCCTGAAAACGAGGCTAATTAACCTTCAAGGTGACACTGCCTATCTACCTTAAGAACTGGAGCGGTAGCTGGAGCTCGGGCACATTCCCATCAGGGAGGAGCCTCAGGCTTCGCTCCTCAGCAGAGCCCGCAGGGACGGCTGCGGGGCAAGCAGCAGCAATCCCAAACCGGCCAGACCAGGACTCCGTCCACCTCAGCCCAAGGGCCTTCTCGCCTCCAACATTGAAATGCTAATCTGACTTTGTAAATCCATAAACAAAAACAAAGAGGAGGACACAGGAGGTAAAAAGCCTCCCTGAACTCCACCCCCAAATCGAATCCCCGGCATTCAGGCTCTGTCCCGCAGAGCATGATGTTACCCCACAGGAGCGGGTCCCAGAAGCTAGGGAGATCAGAATTGCTGGCAGGCAGCATCTTTATGGTCAGATGCATTTAAATAGCCACTTTCACCACACGCTACAATATCCTTTTGTTTCAGAAATCTCCTCAGAAAATAGCTTTTTACTGCAACAACAGCCCAGGCACAGACCTTGCTAGCCTTACTTATTGCCTTTTTACAACAGGACACCATCAAATATTAATACTAGTAAAACCTAACTGGCTTCTGCAGCTGGGCTCAAGCTTGACCTTGCCGCGCTTTCCCCACCTCCCCCAATCCACACACTTTTAAGACCTGTGCCTGCCCATTTGTGCTTACAAAATGCAGGCAGCACCTCCTCAGAGACCCCAGCTAGAAGTCAGGTGCCATAGCTCTGGGTCTGCTATGGTGTGGAGGATATAGGAAGGACAACAAAGGTCAGCTGGTGGGGAGAAGAGGACTGATGGCTTCCCTGGCAAGCAGAGGTGCTAAATCTCAGGGATCAATACGGACACACAATCCCAAGGCTTGCTGGTCCTTCTCTCTGCTTACACCACTCTTCTTTCAAACCTTGTCAGCACACCTACATCTGCAGAGCCAACACGGGGCATCGTTTCTCATCAGAGAACCTCCCTGTGGGAGTACCGCAATCATTTACTTAATCCAAAAGCTGCCCTTTTGTTTCCCATTTTCTGTGTTTCCTTCCTGACCTGTTTTCACGGGCATTTCAGGCTGCCCCATCACGTGGAAGCCAGATTTTAAAGACAAAGTAGTGGTTCAGATACTTATCCCTCACTGAGGATGGGCTGACTGATGGCAGCACTGCTACCACCGACCTTCAGGGAAGAAGAGGACAGATCCAGCTACAGGGACCACGGGTAGGGGGGGAAGCTGTTCTGCATGCCACAGAGGAGCAGCAATTCCTTAGTGGGGTAGCTGAAGCCAGCTGTGGTTAACTTAGGCCAGAAGGTCCAAGGGCTCTTCTCTGCCAAGTTTAATCTTGGCTGACAGTGAAATGTGCTTAATTTGACAGTTTCATTTTAACATGTATGGGCAAAGTCTAGAAGGAGATGGCAGCAGCAGCAAGGGAACAGAGCTGGATTATTATAAGGCAGCTTTCATGTTGTCTCAACTCAGTGCTCAGTACTAAAATCTGATTTAAAAAAAAATAAATTACTGATGCTGCCTCTTCACCCTAGCGATGACATAATGAAGCACAGAATGCCTTCAGCCCTGTACCACTATTTCTCATGTTATAAAAATTAACCTTCTGCTAAGAAACCTTAAACTGCACACCATACCTCTTGCAATACGGAAGCTGAAGCTTGGGCACAGCACTGGATGTGGAAAATATGAGGCTCGCAAAGAGGGACTTTCCATTTACTGTTTTCTTCCTAAAACTCTAAAATAAACCAACATGATGGCACTGGTATGGTTACTGTTTCCTCCTCAAACTATAGGAAACATGCTTGTACTCCTGTGAGCGCATGGAAGATACAGTTCCTCAAGCAGCCACTGAAGCAGCAGAGAGAAATAGGTGGTCAACAACAAGCTTAATTAGTGGAAAGCTGTCAGATGCGTGGAGATGTCCTGCCGTGTTTGGGGCTCTGTGACAGTGGGGACAGGAAAGAATAATACTTCAAAGCTAGAGGAGAACATCTGATCTTCAGCTGACTGCTGCTCCTGAGGAACTGTGAAGTACATCTTTCTTCACCAATACTTCACAGTTCATTAGATGATACAAAGCCATTAGATGGTTTACAATGGATGCCCGGGCACCAACTTCCAGAAGACCAGGGCACCCTCCAGGCTATCTGGGAACAAGATTTTTTTGTAGCATTGTCATATATTGATTGCCTACCCAGATAAGCCCAATACCAGCTATGCCTGAGAATAGCCAGTGTGGTATCTTCTCTCTGGGCTCTTGATAAGAAAGGACACCTTGGCAGTCCATCACGGGCCACTTTGCAACCATCACCCCCTTTCTGCTCACTGTCCCCACACTGAGGAAACTGGCCTCTCCATTTCACACAAGTGCACCTCAGGCACACAGGGCAGTGAAGGGTTAATTTAATTAGTTCTGTGTGTGCTCAAAGAATTAGAGGCAACTTCATTTAATTATTAAGTAGCCAATCAGGTAATCTCTGTATCTGATTAGCACGCTAATGAAATAATGTCTTCCAGTTCAAAGCTGTCATTCCAATCAGGAGACAGCCGTTCAGCTAGAAGGAAAAGCTGGCCAGGTTTCCACGGGCTTTGGATTTTGGAAAGATGGGAGCAAGGAGTGGAAACCTTTCTGCTTTCCCTCTCCTTGCCTCTGCACTGAGCAGCACGACTCTCCCTTCCAGACGAGTGAACGCATTGGCTCCAGCGAGGCTCTCTGATGCTCCAGGCAAGCATCCTGTGTCACCACCATGTCGAGTCCCTTCTCTTGCATTCCCAGATGCCCAGAAAGAGTCTGGTCGACCGGAGCCCAGAGAGAATCAGGCTGTTAGCATATCGCCTAGGCACTGCCAACAGAGATCTGCTAAATATGTGGGGCATGACTCTGCTATGGTCCACATGGGAGAAGAGTCACACAGCAAAGCCATTATAGCACTAAGAGGAAGCCAGAAACCTTCTTCCCTCCCCCATGCCACGCTCTGCTCCTGTGTCATATGCAGTTATTTCCAGCCTGGGGAAAAGTGCAAGGCGGCAGCTGTCACACGAGGCAAGGACTTGCCCCTTTTAAACATGGATTTCAGGACTAAATGACCCATTACAATTAACACAGCTGCAAGAACTGGGACACTTCCACACAGCCTGAGAGGGCTTTGGGAGTGGGGGAGGAAAGCAAGAGACAAGCAGAGGGTTAGGATTGTACTTTCAAGACCTAGTGTGGAGTCTCTCAGCCCTCTGCTTTATGTATTAGCTCAGCTGTCCTCTTCCAACTGCTACCACACAACCTAAGCCCGGCAAGGCAGCAAAGCCAGAATGTGGAGCCTAGCCCACGCCTGCCACACCACCTCCTCCATCAGCCCCTCACTCGCATGACTGCTGCTGCTCAGATCCATCTCAGAAACTTGCCCAAAGAGCAATGCCAGCTGCTCTGCAACGTAACGGTGGCACAGCTGCTTTCTGCCTAGCTGTGAGCATGCTAACATTTAATTAGCTAGCCCAGGTTTATCAGAGGAGCTGCAGCAGGATGTGGTTCAGCACAACCAAACCATCTCAGTGTTTATCCAAGGAGCCCGACAGATATTGCTGTCCATGCTCAAGCACTGCTGCATCTGTACCTCTGTGCGTCCTCTGCTGATGGTTTAAGTGCTAACTCAGCTCCAATTGCCACAGTTGGCTTGACATTTCTGGGTGCTAGATCACCTTCTCTGCGATGCTTCCACTTTCCCCATTTCTCAGGAAGACTGGAGCCTCGGGGATGCTCATACGCACAAAACGGCACTAGTTTGGTTTAAGTCACCACGCAGAAAACAAAAACAGAGAGAACCCTGAGAGGAAGCAGAAAAAATGTGAGCAGCCCCCAACTGGCCAGTCAGCCAGCTGGCTTTCTGTGAGAGCTCTTCAGTGTTGACACTTTCTGTTGATCCTTTTTTTCCTGAGTATATCCCAAGAACAAGAAACAGTGCTGTCAAGAAGGAAGGCACATGTTCTCTCAGCTGATTGCAGCCATTCCAAATGAAGGAAACTGGTTAGATTGAGAAATTCAGGCTTGGACAGCACAATGAAGCACCTACTAATAATTAATCCCTTCACAGCAGCCTTCCTGCCAACTGGCTATGGACTAGGCAATGATTATAAATTGTAGTTACTCTTCCAAGGAAAAACAATACAACCTCATATGGCAGTCCATGTTCATCCTTTAATTCTGAAACCAGCCCCACTTACAAAAAAAGACAACTCTAACTGCCTGTCCCAACAAAAAAACCCAACTCTGAAATCCAAAGCTGGGTTCATCCCAGCCTGTGCTTTACTAGTCACCAAAAACTAGTGTAATTGAAGTTAGCAGAATATTGTAAAGGTGTCAAGTGGGTTCATGTATTGCCTACCAAAATGCTACTGTTATCCACATACTTCTGGCATCCTGCTGCCTCAGGAAGAGATATACACAGGAGAACCTATCATGGCAGGGCTGCCCAATACTTATTAACCAGCAGGCAGATGCAATTCCAGCTTGATTTAAGCAGCCACCGGGGGACCAACATTCCTTGACAGCCACCCTGCACATTCCAGCCCCATCATCCCCCAGCCCTGCAACCAGGTCAGGGAGGGGCAGCATGACCTGATCTCCACCTCTGATAGTACCAAGCCTTGTCCCATCCCCTCTTGCTACCCTTTCCACAGTCAGGCTACATGCACTGTCACCTCCCCCACTGGTGATAAGCACAGAGCAAGGATACAGATAGAAGGACACAGATACCCATCCATGCATGTGAAGGGACTCCCTCTCAATGCCACAGCTATTCCTGGATCAGCCACCATCCAAAACTTCCCAAAATGAGAAAGTCCAGGCATTTGGTAGGTCAGACAATTACTACAGCGAGTAGTTTGTTCTGCCAAGGGAGTCGTAACACCCTCCCAAATTACACATCACCCTTTATGGGATGCCACAGCAGCTGGAATAGGCTCCCTTCTCACATTCCTTAATAAGCACTTCCATCAGAGAACAAGGAGGATGCAGGGCATCAACTGCAGTTAATCATAACTGAGACCTGGGCTCCCTTTCCCTACGCTCCATGGCACTATCTGTGCTCTAAGAATATGGTGGGCACCACCCACCCTGCTTAGGGCAAGGGGAGTCAAGTGGTCCAAGCTCCCAGGTATTACAGGTCTCCTTGTTACAGGAGACTTTCACTCTGCCTCCCCCAAGTAGCAGCCTTCAGTGGGGCCCCTCAATAGCTGGTTGAGATCCTACAGATCATGGAAAGATAATCCATTGCACTACTAATGCACTATTGCAGCTGTCCATGGAGAAAATCCCCTTTCAACCCAAAAAAAAAAAAAAATCCCCAAGCTCTTTGATCCTCTCCAACACACAATTATCTTAAGGGCAAAATAGTCTTCTGTGCCTCAGCACCTTGTATTGGGCTGAAAGAAAGGAAATCGAGACTGCTGTTCCCTGTTTATTCTACATGGCTGCTCTGGCCTCTCCAGCACAGGCAAGCAAAGCCTGGTGGATAGACAACTTGCATTGCTTGGTGATCAGAGCCTAAGGGAAACTTTTGGAGTGAAATGGTTTGTCTTAAAAAACAAAAAAATAAACAAAAAAACCCAAACCCAAACCCACTTCAATTTCTAAGAAAGATAATAAAATTTTGTACTGTTTTGGTTTTGTGCAAGACTGTCAGCTATGGAGGAGCACAACTGATTTCAACTGTGTGTTCAGGTCTGACTTTGGAAGGAACAATGTAAATGATTGCTATCAACTGCAGCTTTTTCTAATAAGAATGTTGTCTTAAAGAAAAAAAAAAAAAAAGAGCACATCTTAACATAGTACCAAAACCCAATCCCCCCCAACCCTTTCACAGGGATGGGCTCTTTCCCAGGTGCTCCCCTTGCTGAATGACCTCTTATTACCTGTGCAGTCTCACTCCACCTGCTACCCAGGGCTGCAGTGTAATAAGCCTTTCTTTCAGAAGGGTCAGCTATAAAAAGCCCTTCTCCTCCACACTGCCTGTTTCCATTCCCATGCTGCTGCTGCAGTCCTGCTGCTACAAGCCTTTTGTGAGGCTGTGGAGGGAGCCAGCCTGGATGATTGTTCCTGGTTAGATGTAGCTCACTGAAAAAATCATTGCAGCTTCTAATCCAGGTGAGCAGTTTTAATGCCATTCATGACAGGTTGCAGGAGCTTCTGTGGGAAGGCAGCTTAAGAAGTGATGTCCTCAAGTTCCACCAGACACTGCTCACGAATCCACACTAACACAGGAGAAATGGCCACATGATGTGAAGAATACAAAAATAAGGAGGAAAAAAAAAGCCAAACCCAAATGTTTCCCTAGTGCCCTGAAATTAATAGGGTTTCAGAGGTGCTGACAGCTGCACTTTATGCAAGGATTTTTAGAAAACTCATCTACAAATCCCAACTTAGTATTGCTCCTTATGTACTTTTCTCCATCAATTGCTCAAGAATAACTTTTGAATTCTTGTCTGACTCCATACAAAATAACAGGAGTGCTGAAGTCTTGGATGTGCAGTTTCTATAGCGTTCACCATGCTTGGCCGCTGCAATCAACCCAAACATTCATGCCAATTAGCACATGTGGCCTGGGAGCTGCATGGGACAACACAAGATCTTTGAGTGAGGAGAACAAAGCAGAAAAGAGAATCACAGAATGTTAGGGGTTGGAAAGGACCTCCAGAGATCATCCAGTCCAACCTTTCTGCCAAAGCAGGATCGCCCAGGGCAGGCAGCACAGGAACACATTCAGGCAGGTTTTGAAAGTCTCCAGAGGAGACTCCACAACCTCTCTGGGCAGCCTGTTCCAATGCTGCAGAGCCCTCACCATCAAGAAGTGTCAACCTCATATTGAGGTGGAATCTCCTATGTTCTGCGCTGTACCTATTGCCCCTTGTCCTATCACTGGGAACCACTGAAAAGAGCCTGGCACCTTCATCTTGACTCCCACCCCTCAGGTATTTATAGACCTGAGGTTGATCAGATCCCCTCTCACCCTTCTCTTCACAAGACTAAACAGCCTCAGGTCTCTCAGTTCTCCTTCACTGGAGAGATGTTCAAGTCCCACATTAATCCTCATAAATCTCCACTGGACTGTGCTGATCCCTTTCACTCTTGAACTGGGAAGCCCGAAACTGGATACAGTATTCTAGGTGTGGTCTCACTAGGGCAGAGTAGAGGGAAAGGAGAACCTCCCTAGACCTGCTGGACACACTTTTCTCAGTGCACCCCAGGATGGCATTGCAAAGAGAAGCACTGAGCAATGTCAGACACAGTGACATGAAGGGCTGCCATCCTCCACCTTCAGACTGGGAACCCCTGTGAAACCAAGACTCACTTTTACTTGGAAGTACGACATAGTTTACATTTGAAAACACATCACACTTTTACAGAGCACCCTTAGTAGTTAGGGGTCATGAAGCAACTCGTGCTGGGCCAGTAAGGGTCAGGCCTAAGTGAGGTCTTAAAATACCAGAGATAAGCATGGAAGAGGTCTTGCTTGATATGTTTTGGGTTTTTTCCTTGCTTATTTTTCAGTATTTGAGCCATCTCAGTACACCAGAAGAGGGAGCCTTTGACTTCTCTCCCATGATCATCATTTGTTTTACATCAGCAACAATGACAAGCTCTATTAAGAGTCAATCTCTAAGTGAACTCTCACCTTCTGCCTCCTAAAACAAACAAAAAACCCAAGCAAGAACAAAAAAAAAAAAAACCACACAAAAAAACCCCACCAAATAACCCAAAAAACAAAAGCCCACAAACCCACAACCAAACTACAGCTCTCTTCACCTTGTCTTATGCACGTCTAAGTTTTGCTGCTACACAACTCCCTGCATACAGGCTCATCAGAAATAAGCAAACCAGCTCTGTCTTCCAGCCCTGGCCATGCAAAGCTCCAGCCCCCTTACGGCAGGCTTATCTGGAAAGAAAGAGTCAGAGAATTAACAGTTTTACCAAAGAGGAGGAAAAAGGACCCTCAAGAGCTGCTTTTACATGGCCAGCCCCAGCAACCAGAACTAAGGCTAGAGTTTCAACAGCCACAGCAGACTGATGCAGCAGCTTACAGCCACCAAAAGCAGGAGGTCCTGCTCCCAACCGCTCCAACCCCCCACCCAAAGCTGTGCAGGACCCAGCGAGCAGCTGGGCTGGCGCCGGCGAAGGGACACACCACAGAGTCAGAAGCGTGGCTGGGATGAGGACTTGAAAGGCAGCGAGATCTTCCTTCTGGCAGCCGGCAGTCCTGGAACCAAAGCTTCGGGTTTCACGGCTGCCTCAGCAGCACATGTGACCTCCTTCCCACCGGGCTCAACACACCAGCGCACCCGCACCGATGGAAGAGCTAACAAAGACTCCTCCCCACCCTGCTACCGAGCTGAACTATTTTAATTAATACAGGTAAGAGCTGAAACAGTGTAAGTGCAGTGCAAGCACTTCATCCGAGATGCTGAAGTTAGATCGGTACAAACACGACATTAAACTGGTGGCCTGGCCCAGGTCAGAGGTGGCCTGAGGACCATTACACTGCTCATGTTTCAAATCATTCGGTATTAACTTTACATGCTGCCTTCTCCAGCCAGTCCTCAGCAGCCCTACCCTGCCTGGATGGTACCAGCAGTTTGGCTTCACCCCCCACCTCCCCCCCCAGTGGAAAGCTGGTATTTTAACTAGGCATTTATAAGATATAAAGAGTTTATCATCAAGAAGTTGTGCCAGCTCTGAAAGGAGTTGCCACATTGACTGCAAGGCCACCTCGGGCAAAGACCTTGACTGCCACCACCTCATATTGTCAAGTTATTCCCCTGGCCTCAGTAAAGTCAGACTTAAAATCTAAAAAAAAAAAGCAGCAAAACGTATTGTGGCAGTAAGCAGTCCGTGCTAGGACCACTTTTCTCCATCAGCTGTTTTCTGTGCTTCACACAAAAGGCCACAAACCCCTCCTAATTGCAGGAGTTCTCCACCTAACAGACCCTGCTGCTCTCTGGGCCCTCCTCCCCAGGAACTGGGAGAGAACTGGGGCACAATAGGAAGGAGAGCGGTTAAAGGGAATAGATCTGTTAAATTAACACATTTTCTGTCAACCAAATCAGCTGCCCCTAGTGCTATTGTTGGTGAAACAATGGAGACCCCAGGAATGGGCACCCATTAAAAGGAACAAGCCTGCTGAAAGGATACACTCTGAGGCACAGCCTTGTGTGTTTAACAGGATTCTCTACTGTAAGGAAGGAGGAATCACTAGGCTGCATTGTTCCCACCACTACAGCAGATGCTGTTGCTTCTGGTAACGAGGAGTGCAATAAAAAAAAATAAATAATTATCATACCTACCTACAATAAGGTTTGTGCCATAAACTTTTAAATTTGGGAACTTTTAACTCTCTGGCTGTTGTGATTTCTGACTACAGCCCTTTTCTTGAGGAGATTTTTGCCTGAAAGAAGTCTATGAAAGCATCCATTGCCATTACAAAAGTTAATTCTTCACCCTTCATGCAGGCACTTAACAGATGCCAGGGGCAGAATGGCACAGCTATGCCGGCATTATCCGAGGGGAGAGAAAGAGCACAGTTAAGCAGGTCTACATATAAAGCTGTAACACTTTTATCGGTGTTACTTTTAGCTACTTCAGCTCGAGCAAATTCCCAAAGGAACAAACTTTTGGGGCCTAATTTAGATGCACTATGCAGAGGTTTACATCAGCTGCACTGAACTGGTACAAGTTTGCAGTAGTAGAGTCAGTGTAAACAAAGCATATTTAAGCTTCTGCATAGATCACCTGTGGGTTTTATTTCCTCACAGAGAAAGACTTGCACCAGTTTAGTTTGTATTCGTTTTAAAACAAAAATGGGCTTAAACCATTAAACTTCTGGGTGCACAAACACATCCAGCTAACATCAGGCACACTTTTCAGAGTCAGCTGTGCTAGCAGAAGCAGCAATTGGTTCCAACTACTAACACCACAGAAAATGTGCCATATCAATCTCCATGTACTCCATCCAAATCTCCAAAGTTCTTACTGTGTTGCTCCCCTGTCACCTAACTGAGATCCATTCAAAATGTTGCTGTCAAAATAACCTTCCTTATCCATTGTTCAGACGCTCATTGGCTGTGTGTAGTCACTTCTTGTTTCTTTTCATAGGCTTAAGATAATGTTTTAACTCACTTATCAGCCTCCTGAACTACCTATTCCTTCTTTTTGTATCCAATTACACTGGAGTCTCATTATATAAAATGTAAGCACTTGTGAAGAAGTTTCAGATCTACAGTTGGGAAAGATGTGACTTGCATTCAGAATAGAAACTGATATAATGCTTTCCAATTTGCAGACCACTTGAAACAACAGCCCCGAGAAGTATCTCTCTGCCTCTCCTTCTATTAATCTCAATGAACTCTAGAGCCAAATACTGGCATGCAGAGTGTTAATGATTCTATTAGGAACAGAAAATACTAAGGCAGGAAAGCGAAGAGAAGCAAATTAAGAATTGCTACTGGAACAGACACCGGGAGAGGGACAAGGCACTGCCGAGCAACAAAACCAAAGAGCGGATGGGACAGACAGAAAGAACAATAACAATACTAACCCTCCACTCCTTTCTTTTCAAACTTTATTTTCAAGCAACAAACACCCAGCCTGGCCTTTCTGCTCTGAAAAAGCTGATGCCGACCAGAAGCAGCAGATACACCATGGAGTGACATACACCGGTCCATCAATGAGTCTCTCTGCACAGCAAGGTTGACACCTCATCTTTTCAGTATGTTTGAAGTCCATTTATTCCAACCCTGCCTACCCATTGCACAGCATCTCTCCCTACACTGCCAATTACTCCACCTTTCCTCAGACAATTTGCTTTTTTCTGAAGCCGGGCACTTTGTGGCAAAGAAGTTTTGGTCACCTGATCTATTATCTACCCTCATTTCAGATAGTCGGTGCCCACTCTCTCTTCCATTTTAACATCACCTGCCATCAATGGACAAACGGCAAGAGGGACAGACAGCCTAATGCCTGAATATACCACCTACTGAAAAATGTTTAAACTAGCTCCAACTTACCTTCTCTTAGTAGAACTGACCTACATGAATTCACCAAAGCTTTGGTCATCTTCCTGAATCTGGTCATTGCACTGATCTTAATTAGATTCTAAACCCTTTTTATCAGCAGCTACCTGGTCATCGCAGCTATCATACAACACGATAAGGGATCAATAGATGCTGTACATGCCACTGCAGTAGTAGTAGTAGTAATAATAATAAACCAGATCAGAATAGGTATGGAAGGGTAAAGGCTTAACACACAGGCACTGGGCCACACAGCCTATGAACTTAATTCAATGCAAACCACTGACAGAATAGAAAGGTTGTGACATTGTGGAGTCACAGATCATGAGTCCCTCATGGGTCACCCATCTAGAGTGCAAAGAGAAATGGGCTGCAGAAAAATTTTAGCAGGACCTAACATTACGAGAGAGTGGAGATTTAAAGCTTATTTGGAAAACCAGCCCTCATTAAATCCCCCACATTTTTCAAAGCATGAAAAGTCTAACCCTCCTGGAGTTTAACACATTAAAAAATATTTTTACTTTTAAAGTTGTAGTTAGGTTAAGCCAAGTGTTTGTTGCTTTCTCCTTCACATGGCCACAGCACAGTTCTCCCTCTTTCCACACTCTTCCTCCTCCTGGGAGCCATAGCAGCCACTTGTAACAGCCATATAATATTTCTGACAGAAAAGAGCCTGTTCGGGAACCAACACAGCAGCTACCACACTACAAAAGGGCGGGCAAGGGCAGTGGTATCCTGTCTGTGGGTGGGAGAAACAGACCTAGAGGTAAAGCCTGAGTGCAAAGTGCTAGGAAGGGGCATGAGGAGTGGAAAAGCATCTTAAAGTCCTAGTGAAGTTAACAGCAACAGCAATTTGCCCAAAGGCACTTTTAAAAACCACAGGAAAAGATTTATGTTTTCCCTGAGTAATGTGGCTTTTCCTCCTTTTCCAAATAAAAACTAAGTTAACAACAACGTTTTCACTATTTTCAAACACATTCTGAGATGTCATCTCCCTTCAGCCTACTCAGGCAGAAGTTCCTAGATGTCCACAGCTCCCAGGAGCACATGCCGAAGAGCAAGAGCAGAGTGCCTGTGCCACACTGGCTTCTGTCCAGTGTGGTCAAGTTGTGCTGAAACAGTTGAAAACATTAAATATTCTCCTAATATTCTCAATGCCAATGATCCCTGCAGTTGCCAAGAGCACATTTCAGTTGCAGAGGCGAAGGCACATGGCCAAGAGACACTTTGTCATGAGAAGTGTCCCATATTACAGTGTTGTCTTGAAGAGAGAAACAAATCGTTCCCTCTCATCGCCTGCACTAGCTGGGCTGTGGGAAGCATCCTTTCTGTCCGTATCCTGCTGGAACACTGTTGGAGCAGGTAAGGGGCAAACACACTCAACGCAGATTTCACAAATCACCAAGACAGAAGCTGCAACAACCAATCCAACACAACTAAAACCCCACTTTTGAAGTGGCATGAAAGTTTTGTACAGCAGATGGCCGACAAGGCAACCATTTGAAAGGAGAGGAAGAAAAAAAAATCCCACCCCAGAAGACAGAAGTACTCTTTGCTACCCTCGGAGATCCACGTAAAAATGCAGCGTGAAGCCGAACAAGTCCCGGAGCACCCGCTCCTGGCCCACTGAACTTTTGACCCGCTGGCAGTAGCTGAATCCCTCCTGAGTCCTTTGCCGGGTGATGCTGCGGTGGAGATTTGAAAAGAGGAGCCCTGTGCCTCGTCAGGCGCCTGCATCTGCCGGAGCCGGCATGAGGGCCGGCTGCACCCACCCCCTCTCGAACAATGCCGGGCCCAGCCTGATGGATGCGCTTCTTTCTTTCAGTGCTGGACATCCCTTCTCCGTAGTACACACTGGTCCAGCGAAAAACAAAACATCTGCTTCCCGTGTTTCTGACCTCCAGCTGCTGACAGCAGCCCTGCATCTGGAACCTTCACTCTCTTTTGGACCAAGAAGTAGAGGGTGAAAGTTTTGCATTTAAAAAGAAAATGTAAACTAAAACAAGATCTCCATGCTGCCTGCCTATACTAAAGTCCCCAAACTTCTCAAATACCATCATCAGCAAATGTGCTCGGCACAGAAGGGATGGGTCCAGATGGCTGATCATTACAGAGCTTTCCAGCTAGCTATAGGCAGACCCACCAGCATTTAAAAAAAAAAAAGTGAGGGAGAAGAAAACAAAAGGTAAGATAAACACAGCTTTAAAAAAGGGGGTGGAGGAAACCGCAACACCAAAAACTTATAAGATCAGGTTTTGTCTGGTTTGCGGACTGCAAAGACTACAGCAGCGAAACCTTAGCCTCACTGCCTGCTAACATCAGAGACAGAGCAGGGGCTGTTACAAGCAGGATTAAGGTTTGTTTCACAATTTTTAACACTTGTTAAGCGTTCAGCACCAAATTCCCCACTGGAAATGCACTAGTGTCAGAAGTTAAAACAAACAAACAAAAACAACCACCAATCATGACTTGAGTCCTCTCTGGAAGATGAGAATATTCTCCAGGAAGAGCCAACAGCATCCAGAGTAAAGCCATTCGTTAGAGACATCGGGCGGTCACACAAGTATTTGGTGTGAAGCTCAAGGAGTTTGAGCACAACCATCCTTCAACTGAAGCCCTCTGAGCCTGAGATATCCATTTCTGCTTCCATACACAAGAAAACAGGTTCATTCAAACCACTGTTTTACTTCATACCCAATAGACTGGGACACTCACCCCTGGGTTACCCACGAGGGGCTATAACTTCTGAGGGAAAGGGCAATAACTTCTCAAATTGCTTACCTTCAGCCACAAGCATATCTCTCATCACAGTAACCAAAGCTAAAGCAAGAAAATACTACTTGTAGGTCAGCACAGTTTCTACATTTGATGGCTGGCTCAGGTTTTATTTCCCTTTATTATTTGCCTTAAGTCATAGTGTTTCCCCAAATCTCCGAGAGAAAGGTCACCTCTGTTTCATTTGGACACCCCGGAAACTCAAAGCCCATATCGGCAACGGTGGCACCAGTACTCTCAGGTCCAAAACCAGAGTGAAGCCTTCTTTATGCAGCCAAATAAAGTGCAAAACAAAACCAAAACAACAACAACAGAAAAAAAAAATCACACAGCGACACTCTTAGAAGAAAGTCCAAGTTCCATTGCTGACCACCAGTTTCACACCATGAACTGTTCTGGGCACGCACTTTGCACAAAGTGCCATTTCCAGACACCCCCCAAAGCGGCACTGAGACTGGAAAAACCATGCCAGACAAGAAATAACAAGATGGTGAGCTTCAAGAAACAGCAAGTTGTGAAACCATCTGTGCTGGGCTGCTTGCACCGTGCCAGGGAAAAGGAGGTTTATTCTGTGTGCCTGAAGATGCCAGGTTCCAACAGCTGCCTCTGTCCTCTTTGAACTGAAATTTTCACTGGCCCCCGGACAAACAGCATCCTTCAAAACTCATTCTGCCAAATGCAGGCCATCCATGCACAGATGTTTCTGGTGGGCTGCTTCTGTTCTGCAACACCCCCAAGACCAATCCACAACACCCTTCATCCCGAACATCCCTTCCAAAAAAACAAGTTAATTTCTTCCGAGTGAAGTTAACTCCCCCACCCTAAGCGTGCTCCGGGAACCAAAGGGGAGCCCACATTTACTTCATTTGTGAAGCAAGCCAGATGCTAATTGCCTCCAAAGGTGAAAGGCTACTGCCTTGGCCCTTTTATCATTGCAAATTCAGGTTCCTTCAAGACTTTGCGCTGCTGGGCCTGGAGAGCCTTCCCCCCCCCCGCCCCCTTTAATGGTTTGGCATCAATAGGAGGGGGAGGGGAGTTCCCTTTCGCAAGAAGTTGCATCATTGAGACAGACCTTATCCCCTTTCAAGATTTCACACCGCATAAGGGATTCCCCCTCTTCAGAAATTCACATCCTGCTTGAGAAGAGTTTTGCTCTTTAGGGCTTCGCGCATCCCATTGAACTTTTTGAAAGTATCTTTGGAATTCGCATTCACGGAGCAATTACTGTTTTTAAAAAACACAGGCCACCACGTTATTCACCCGGTTTATTGCCAGCGCGCTGGCAAGAATAGCTTTTCACAGCAAGCACAAAAGATTTCCTACCAGGACAAACTTTGTTTAGAGCATTCGTAGCCAGAGCACAAAATATTTACGGATCACGAGCCAGGCACAGGAAAATAAGAAACAAACAAACAAACAAAAGAAAAAAGCACGAGAAAGTTACAGAGGAAAACGGGTGAAGAGGTACGAAAGGCGAGATTTTTCCCCGAGCAGGCGACGGCGGCAGTGAGGACGGCATCACCGCTGCCCAGCGCCTCCAGGGAGCCGCACAATGAGCGGCGCGGTGCCCACGGGGCAGCCTGGCCCGCCAGGGCGTGCTGGGATGCGGGAGAAAGGCTGCAGGGGATCGACCCCCCGGGCTCCCCAATCCCGGCACCGCCCAGGTGGGGACATCCTCCTCCCCAACGAAAAGGACCAACTTGTGCAGCGGCTGAGCGGGCTAGGGAGGCCCCTTCCAACGACAGACAGAGGGTACCCCAGGGGGAAGTGGGGGGTTACCGTGCCGGCCCCGCCTCTCGCCGCCACCATT
>VWYK01067488.1:0-11574 GCA_013399775.1 Semnornis frantzii
TGGGTAACCTATTCAAATGCCTGTTCACTCTAAGGAAATATTTTGTTATTTCCAATCTAAACCTCCCCTGACACCATTTCAGAGCATTTCTTCTCATCCACTCACATGATACTAGAGAGAGAAATCACAGAATCACAAAAACATACTGCTTGGCAAAGCCTCTCAGGATCACCAAGTCCAACCCAGAGCCCTACTCTACAAGATTCATCTTAAAACATATCCCCAAGCACCACATCCAAATGACCCTTAAACACATCAAGGGTTGGTGACTCCACCACCTCCCTGGGCAGCACATTCCAGTCCCTGACCACTCTCTCCATGAAAAACTTTTTCCTAATGTCCAATCTAAACCTTCTTTGCCTCAGCCTGAGGCCATTCCTCCTTTTCTGTATCCAACTACCTGTCAGCAGAGCTCAGCAGCAGCCTCTCCATAACATCCCTTCAGGTAGTTGTAGACAGGAACCTGACCCCCACCTCACTTCAACCTCAGCTATAGAGAGTTACAAGGTCTCCTCTAAGCCTCTCCAAACTGGACAACCCCAGTTCCCTCAGCTGTTCCTCATAACACTTGTTCTCTAGATCCTTCACTAGATTGGTTGCTTTTTTCAGTTTTATGGTGTTTAAACATTCACTTAAATATGAATTGTGATAGCATCCTATTATCTCCATTGCTTGGACAATTCTTTGCTTATCAGAAGAGTTTTCACTTTTTTTTTTTTTTTGGTTGTTGTTTGTTTGTTTGTTTGCATTCAAATGAACAAAAAGAATTTGGACACTGAGAGATAAATGAGATTACTACAGATTTAATCTAGTTTGCTGGTTGTGAAAGGAAATCTTATTTGTGAGATCAGAACTGAACAGTATCTGTTGTGTTATTGGTCCAGCCATGTAGAAGACATGGAAAATGCAGATGGAAAATGCAATTGGTACTTTTTGAAGCAGCCAGGATATGACGTATGTCAACAGTGTCATTTATTGTTAACTGTTATTGTTCCTTTGTGACATGATACGTGCAAGATTTTAAAATATTTAGCATTTCAGAAATGCACTTCAGTGTAATGTGGAGAAATCTGATTTGTGTTCTTTGCTTAAATAAGCCAACTAGAAGTGAATAAGGATGTTTGATGATAAGGTTTTGATCAAGCAAATCAGTTTAAACTCTATGAATAATTTTCCATCTTTACATCACCTTATGTTTCAGTAAAAATAATGTCTTAGTGCCAAAATATTTGTCACCTGAAAATAAAATTGGATTTAAATGTAAAAGACCTAAAAGCTGAAGATTTTTAAGTATTCTGTTGTAAACCTCAAAAGGATACATGGAAATTATTTTGCTACCCACTTCATGTGCACAAATAGTTTTTACATATTCTCTCTCCCTTCACCATCCAAAGCTGACCTAAATTGATTAATTATAGGCAAGAGTTTCAATGTTTTGTATTCTTCTTTGACTCAAACATCCAAAAAGAGGAAGCATACACAAAGAAAGATTTTATTAGCATATTGAAAGAGGTAGAAAGCATAATAGAAACAAGTGCCTTTTCCTAATATTAGGTAACAACCTGTTTCATGACACAGAAAAGTGTTTAAACTACTGAAGTACTTCACAACTATCAACATACTATAAATGTTACACATCTTCATCATAGGCTTTATTTGGTTTACTCAACTTATTACAGCTCTTATTTTTACCCATGTTGTTACTCTTTGAATTGGTAAAACATAATGCAAGAAACAATCCATTACAAGAGACTTCTTTTAATACTTTTGAAATTCTTAACCATGTTCCTTCCATCTGCCTTTTTTATCATGGAATCAGAGAATGTCAGGGGCTGGAAGTGACCTCAAAAGCTCATCCAGTCCAACCCCCCTGCCAGAGCAGATCACACAGGAATACATCCAGGCAGGTTTTTAATATCTCCAGAGATGCAGACTCCACAACCCCCTGGGCAGCCTGTTCCAGTGTTCTGTCACTCTCACAGGAAAAAAAATCCTCCTCATGTTTAAATGAAACTTCCTATGCCTCAGCTTCCACCCGTTGCTCCTTGTCCTGGCATCGGGCATCACCCAGCAGATCCTGGCTCCATCCTCCTGGCACTAATGTGCAATATTGAAGCAGTTTTGATATAGCTTTGAGACAAGATGGCATTCTAAGGAGTTCTGGTGGCTGCAAATAAAAGGACCAATTTTAGCCTTTAACACATATTTGGGGAGAGCTACCCATTTCAGACACCCTTTTCACTTTAATTACCCTTGTTTCTATACAAGTGAATGAAATTATTTAAAATTTATAATGTCAGTTTTTCTTAATATTAAAAACTACTTTTTATTCTTGTTTTTGATGGAGGATATTAAATCTGAAGTAAAATAATCCTTACCTACTGTAGAACATCAGACAAAAAACTAATTAGTACATAACAGTAAACTACCTACCTAAGCAAGTCGTGCCTGTTATGCTTTTGACAGTGACAATCTTTGTGAATCACAGAATCACAGAATTATTGAGGGTGGAATAGACCTCTGAGATCATCAAGCCCAGCCTATGACCTAACACCACCACATCGACCTAAGTGCCACATCCAATCTGTCCTTAAACATCTCCAGGGACAGCAAATCCACCACCTCCCTGGGTAGTCCATTGCAGTGTCTAATTGCCCTTTCCATGAGGAATTGCTTCCTAATATCCAACCTAAACTTCCTCTGGCACAGTTTCAGGCCATAGCCCCTCATCTTGTCACAAGGTGCCTGGGAGAAGACCCTGACCCCCACCTTACTACAACTTCCTTCAGATAGCTGTAGAGTGTGATAAGGTCTCACCTGAGACTCCTCCAGGTGAGGACACCTGGAGACACCTCCACCTCCAGCTCCCTCAGCCTCTCCTCATAAGACTTTCCCTCCAGTCCCCTCCTCAGTCTCATTATCACTCTCCTCTGGACCTACTCCAGCACCTCAATATTTTTCTTGCAGTGAGGGCCCAGAGCTGTGCACAGTGCTCAAGGTGAGGCTTCGGCAGTGTCGGTAAGAGGGCAGAACTGCATCCCTAGCGCTGCCACCCACACTATTCCTGATACAAACCAAGATGGCATTGGCCTTCTGTGCCACCTGGGCACATTGTTGGCTCATATTCAGGGTTTTTTTTTACTTATCTAGGAGGAAATCCTTTGTTTAGAGGGTGATGGTGATGATTCTACGTTAAAGAAGATATTGAGAATTGTGTCCACCTAGTAAAAGGCAGAATGTGTTCAAACAAAACACAACTTTGGTTTTCCTTGTCAGAAGCTATTTAACTGTCTGTGTTCCTTCTAAGGAAATGCATGGCTGAAGTATGGGTAACAGAATCCCACATTTCAGCGGCACCGAGGCCTATCAGGTTTGTATTTTCATTCTATAAAATTAAAGTTGATTTTTAATCAGATGCATGGATGGTAACTCAGTTACTGATGCTACGAGACTATTTCCTAGCTGTAATAATGTAGTAGGATAAGGTGTGTTGTAACTGGTGTATGCTAAATATGAAATAACGGATGGATGGCACTGATTTGGACACGTATAGTTAAGTGTATCTCAAGCAAGAGGACTGCAATTTATTCACATGATCAAATACAAAAAAGCAAAAGCTTTTTCAGGGCTATTAATAACTACTTGAGGAATCTAATTCTATAAATTCTGAGGAAGCATACGGTAAGTAATCTGTTCCAGTAATTATAGTGGCATCAGTTAAATCAGTACTGCACTGAACAACAGCGATGCATGGCATACTGTACCAGGGTAAAGCATATACTTACATCTATCAATTGTATTTTATAATAAGCATTCTCAATGGCAATGGGGAAAATTCAAAGCTTTCTCTCCTTCTCTTTGGTTAAACTTTCTGCAAGGAGCTTGTTGCAAATCTGTATCAAAAAGTAAAATGTTGTGGAGCCCTGGATGCCAGAGTAGGTTTATGGCAGGTTGACCAGAGACTTCAGTGAGATTTGGAAGATTTGACTGGTATTTTATTATTAGACACAGTTCCAGTGCCAGCAGGGTTTTTTGTGGTGCTGATGAACTGCTTCAGAGTGACAGGACTAGTAAGCTTGTAACATGTTCATACAATCCATAGGGAAGAAGTACAAGAGCTTTTATGAAGCTGATGCAAAAGTGCTGGGTAACTGAACACGGATCAGGACCTTCGCGTGCTCAGGACATGATGGTATTAGGTATCCTTGTGCACATAATTAAATTTACCTCTATAATTCAAATAGGCAATGAACAGTTTACTAAAATACATCATCTGGGCTTAAACCTGATGTTAATGCTGGGCCAGTGCACTTTTAGTGTTCTAAGGTAAAGTAGCACTTTGACTTTTTCTGTGTTTATCCTGTTTAGACTTTATTTTTTATGGTTTTTTTTTTTTTTTCCTAAAGAGCAGTTGTGGTGTTAAGCCTCTGCTGGTATTCCAAGCATTTACTTACCGCATCTCCTACAACTTGTAATAGTTGAGGCACTTCTGCAGAGATCTGTGACAGAGCAGGGTTTGTTTATGCTGCCAGCAGGAAACATACAGAACTCGATACAGCAAAAGTATAGATCACATATTCTCTTGCTCCAGGAATATTTGAGTATTGCTTTCTATCCAGTAGTCAATGGTTTCAGCACACCTGTGGTTTGCCTTCTTCCCTATTTCTCTACCTTGCAGTTTCCCTAGTCTGTAGCTACAGCAGAGAGCAATAACCCTCTCTTGCACAGTGACCATCAGTTGTTTGGTTGACTCCTTTAGCTCCAATGATGTTTTGAGATTGTACCTACGACATGGGCAGGGCTTTCTTTACAAAGCTTTTGGTTCCCTGAGTGTGGTTGATGCAGTTGAAGGAGGACATATGGCTGTGCTGTTTCCTGCCATTCTAAACTCCATTCCTGCAGCAGTCGCAGGACACCTATCAGCAGGGAGAGTCAAGAGGACCAGGGCTGCAGAGATCATCCCAGGGCAAAGCTTCCCTACAAGGATATGCCAGAATGAGGCCCAGGAC
Organism: Semnornis frantzii; assembly: GCA_013399775.1. Taxonomy (NCBI): domain Eukaryota; kingdom Metazoa; phylum Chordata; class Aves; order Piciformes; family Ramphastidae; genus Semnornis; species Semnornis frantzii. The sequence continues at coordinate 5,010 of VWYK01067488.1, forward strand.
ATGCTTCAGACTGTTTAGCAGCCTTTCTGCCTGCTACTCCTCCTTTCTTCTGAATCTTTTTAATTTAAAATATTTTGGTCTGAATATTAACAACACTTCCTCTTTTGCTTACCAGACAAGCTTTCCTACACTGGAGTCAGGAAAGATACAGTCAGACAGAAACAAAAGGGAGACAAGTTCTGTATCCAGTTTAGATCACAAAATGACAGAAACATTCAGGTTGGCAAAGCCGCTCAGGATCACCAAGTCCAACTCAGAACCCTACTCTACAAGATTCTCCATAAACCATAGCCCTAAGCACCACACCCAAACGACCGTTAAACACATCCAGGGTGAGTGATTCCACCACCTCCCTGGGCAGCTCATTCCAGTCCCTGACCACTCTCTTCATGAAAAACTTTTTCCTAATGTCCAATCTGAACCTACCCAGTCTCAGCTTGAGGCCATTCCCCCTTGTTCTGTCTCCAATTACCTGTGAGCAGAGCCCAGCAGCAATCTCTCCACAACATCCCTTCAGGTAGCTGCAGATAGCAAAGAGGTCTCCCCTCAGTCTCCCTCTTTTTCAAACTAACCATCCCCATCTCCCTCAGTCACTCCTCATAAGATTTATTCTCTAGGCCCTTCTCCAGCTTCGCTGTCCTCCTCTGGACTTGCTCCAGCACCTCCACATCTCTCTTGTATTGCAGTGCCCAAAATTGAACACAATACTTGAGTTGTAGCCTCACCAAAGCCGAGTCCAAGGGGACAATCACCTCCCTGCTCCTGCTGGCCACAGCATTTTCAATACAAACCAGGATGCCATTGGCCTTCTTGGCTGCCTGGGCACACTGCTGGCACACTGCAGCTCCTGTCTATTACAACCCTCAGATCCCTTTCTGCCAGGCAGCTCCCCAGCCACACTGCCCCAAACCTGTAACGTTGCTTGGGGTTGTTGTGACCCAAGTGCACCACCTGGCATTTGACCTTGTTGAAACTCATCCCATTAATGTTGGCCCGTGGATCCAGCCTATGTGTAGCATGACAGAGATGCTTACAGAGAGCCTTTCTATCTTCCCTGAGATTGCTGTTGCTTCTCCATTCAGAATGACTCAGATAGTAAGTGCTTACCCTCACAGAAGCATCTCCTAGTTTTGTCATCTAATCACTGGATATCAATGTAGCTTGCTTTGTACAGCATCTATCTACCTTGTAAAATATATATTCCTCCTCTGGAAAAGAGAAGAAGAAACCATGTGCTATCATAGAAAGGTTATGGAGCTAAGTACCAATCCAAAACTCAGAATCTCCTCCTTTCTCCTGGTAAATAACTATAGTGCAACTAATATTAGAAGTGGACAAAAGAGCAGAGCTTCAGAAATAAGAAAGAATTATTTCAAATCAGTGTTTAACAAAAGCCAGAGCATAGCAATTAACAAGGGTTCATCCTCTGTCCTTTCAAATATAAGTTGAAATTTCACCAAAAAAAATTTTTGAGCAAATGACTAAAACCATTTTTTGTGTGTTCTGTGTTTCCCTTGCCATAAAAATGGACAGGAATATCTCTGTTTATGTCTCAGTCTAAGACTGAGTAGTCTGCACTGAAATATCTTGGTTTGTCAAAGAAAATATGGATCTGGTCCGTCTGACAGTCATCTATTCCTGAATGATCATGAGGTTTCACATGAGAGAGGACTGTTTGTCTCAACTGTGATAGTGTGCAGCCCTTTGGCTGTATGGCATCTACTGTGAAACACTACAGCTCTGTTATGCTGCCTGTTTGAGCCAAACAGTGTTCTATGAAATTCCAGAGCTCACTGACAGAAAGCATGTTGAATGCACCCTGTGCAATGACTGGGAAGAGTATCAACTGGAAATAGAAGCCTCTTAAATAATTGATGAAACTTCCCACTGCCCTGTGGTAGCAAGTATCATACAAAAAACTTCACTGGTCACTAAAAAGTCACAGAAGTACATCTACTCTAACAACTCAACACAGATTTATGTCAGCATGCAGGGAACAGACATTTTCTTTCCCTGTAGTTATGCTATCTTGTGATCCCTACCTTTCCAACTAGCCCTCCTTCTCCTCCCACATGCAGTCAGGCACAATCGCACAAATGTAACTGATAATTCATATCAAAGAACAAACCATCACATAAATCCTCAGCACAATTCTCTCTGTTGACACAAGAAACATAAAAATATATTTTTTCACAGTTGCCAGCTTCTAAAAATCACCAGTCTTGGTTGTTTTAAATTTACAGGGAAACATTTAAACACTTCTAAAAGTAACTTGCCTTTAAACTAAAGACTGCAGAATTTTTTCAAACATGATTTTTTTCCCATATATAAGTAGATGGAAACATTTTGTTTTCTGTTTTGTTTTATTTACAGGGGGAAAAGAAGAGACTCTCTCACTGCAGTAATTCTCTCTCCAGCTTCAGAAGTCATCATCTTACTTTCAAAGCCTTCAGAATTCTCTTGCAGTTGGTAGCTTTCCAACTCTTTAACCAGCTTGCCCTTCTCCTTTCAGTTATTTCATTATGTCAATCCTCTGCTCTTTATTTTCATATGTAAGCCTCTTACAGCATGTCCTCTCTTCAGTTGTATCTTGTAATAAACAGATCGACTTCCATGACTCACTGGGGCTTGAATGCAACATTCTTGGTTACTTTCTCTTATTTTTAGCATTTACTTTTTCATCCCTACAGTTCTGTAAAAATCCATGCAGTCATTTCATTATTTCTTGGGGTTTTTTTGTTGTTTTTTTTTTTTTCTTTTATTTCCCCAAACCATAACTTCCCTTTGCTGAAAGAAAGGAAAAAAGATGAAAGAAGCCACAGAGTTGTGGTCAATGTGATGGAGTCTAGTTGTAGGCCTGTAACTAGTGAGGTCCCGCAGGGGTCAGTACTGGGCTGCCCAGGGGGGCTGTGGAGTCTCCCTCTCTGGAGATATTCAAAACCTGCCTAGATGTGTTCCAGTGGGATCTGCTCTAGGTGATCCTGCTCTGGCAGGGGAGTTGGACTGGATGAGCTTTTGAGGTCCCTTCCAGCCCCTGATATTCTATGATTCTATGTAATTCTTGCAGAAGGACAGAACTCAGATACTAGGCACCACCTGGAGCCGCTCCTGTTTGAGTGTGGACATCCACAAACTACCAACGAAACTCAGATGCGAAGCTGCCCTTTAACAGTTCAAACCAATCAATTAGGTGAAATGAGACATTACAGCTAGAAAAGGATTAACTGTTTTCTGCGCTGATTAATTTCAATATAGTCAACCCATAAGAGGAAGTGGATTGTTCATGGGAAGTACCTGCACTAGAATTCATTAGAAATGCTAAGTTCCTTATAAAGGTGTGCTTAACTGCTAAGACTCCACACGTGTGCCCTTCATTCCCAAGAGAAAAAAGACTTTTTGGTGTTATAACTTTGGCTATAACTAAGGCTTGTTATAACAAGCCTTACTGCTTACCAAAGAGACATATAAACCTTCCTGTGTATATAGCTCTGTAAAGTCATTCACAACAGTTCAAACTGATGGAGAAGCTGTTCAACTCCAAATCAAAAATACCTGGTTGAAGGGATAAATTGTCACTTGTCTTAGTCTCCAGCCTTTTAAGTCAGTCTGTAAAAAATTCATACCTCCTGTCTTTTTTACTTACTCCTCCCTCTTAAACAGAGTGAAACAAAACAAAAAATTTTTCTGATTATGAGAAACTAAAGCAGAACTTTGTAGCATTATTCAATTCATGGAAAGTTCAGTTCTGTTGACCTTGTGCCGCTGTGTTAGGTCAGTTTCTTTTCCTAGGCTTGTTTCTTTTCCTAGGCTTGTTTCCTTTGCTAGGCTTTTCCTGAGGGAAAACAGATGAACTCTTGAAAGAAGTTTGGTGCAGCTTGTAGCTATGTCAAAAAGAGTTCAGGTTTCAGGAAAAGCCAGCTTGTTTGCTGCCAAATCTAATTATTACAGCTTTAGTGAATGTGCATATGTCTGGAAGAATGAATGCATGCACTTTTATTAATATGTCAAAACATGTGGGATGACAGCTAGATGGTTAAGTATTTCTGCTTATGTGTTTCAATTGAAATGATTTTTTTTTCAGTCAGTTTTCCTTTATGTGAATGGCTTTAATGAATTGTAATTAAAAAGTAAAAACCCAACAACCAAACATAAATATTCATTATCACTTGCACACTAATCCAAAATGCTTGATGTAGAGACATAAACAGCCTAGTGTATGTTAAGGAACTTAAATAAATCCTTGGGAGTTTCTCCTGAGCTTGACTTTGAAGACAACTCTTTTCAAAGAACAGTACTACTGCAAAGAGACAGCCAAAGCTTTTTAAAGGCTTTAAGTGATTTATTATAGTTTCAGAATATACTTTTCATCTCTGAAAGTACTAGAATTTCAATTACTAAGAATTTCAATCAGTATATACACATTATTATAACAAAATACAATCATAGAATCTTTTTGGTTGGAAAATGTGCCCTTGTGGCCAAGAGAATCAATGACATCCTGGGGTGCATCAGGAAAGTGTGGGCAGGTCTAGGGAGGTTCTTCTCCTTCTCTCCTCTGCCCTGGTGAGACCGCACCTGGAATAATGTGTCCAATTTTGGACTCCCCAGTTCAAGAGAGACAGGGACCTGCTGAAGAGAGTCCAAGGGAGAGCCACAAGGATGAGTGGAGAACTTGAGCATCTGCCCTATCGAGAGAGACTGAAAACTGTGGGGCTGTTTAGTCTGGAGGAGAGAAGGCTGAGAGGAGATCTGAGCAATGTCTATCAATACCTGAGAGGTGGGTGTCAAGTGGCTGGGGCCAAGCTCTTTTTGGTGGTCAGCAGCAATAAGACAAGGAGCGATGGCTACAAACTGGAACATAGAAGGTGTCACCTCAACATGAGGAGAAACTTCTTTACAGGGAGGGGGACAGAGCCCTGGCACAGGCTGCCCAGAGAGGTTGTGGATTCTCCTTCTCTGGAGCCTTTCAAAACCTACCCGGATGCATTCCTGTGCAAACTACCCTAAGGGATCCTGCCTTGGCAGGGAAGTTGGACTGGGTGATCTCTGGAGGTCACTTCAAACTGCTAAGGTTCTGTGATTCTGTGATTGAGTCCTGAAGGAGGAAAACAAAAAAGAGGATAAAATCCACTCCCTAACAATAACAATACCAAAGCTACTTGTCAAATCCATGTTTATATTCGCCCTCTACCACTACCTCTCCTCCCAGCATGCAGAATCTGTTTCCAAGCAACTCATGTGTGCTTACCTCTTTCACATTACTCATATGCTGCAAACCTTCCAGTGCATTAACCTGCAAGCTTCCATCTCTTTGTAAAGCCTGCCTCACATACAGTGCCTGCATGCTTGCAACAATCTCATGCGCTTCCTCTGGCACATGTTAGTCAGAACAAAATCCTTTTAGGATTTTAAATAAGTTGTCTAGCTCATACTTCTTTTAATTCTGTTTTCCACCTGCTACATCCAAGAACTCTTCCCTACCGTACAGCTCCTAGGCATGAGGCTATCTTAATTATGTTAATCACTTTCTCACAGCTAATACAATTAATGATAATTAGCTGATCCCTTTCCTCCTATACTCAGTTCCCCCCCAGGGAGATTAGGAGTTCTTAAACTAGATGAATACTCCATCCCTTTTGCCTGATTGTCTCCCAGGAAGATCTCCAGGGCAGAAAGGCAGGAAGTGCGTAGTTTACACTCTTACCTGATTCAGCCTGAATGAGCAGAGGTTCCTTGAAGAGGCACTGACTGAAAATATGTGCTCTATGAAAATTATCCTATATGGATATAGGATATCCACTTTGCCATTAAAAAATATTTTACTATGAATTTTTCTGGAGTGCTGAGATTACATTAACACTGCTACAAAGGTACTGCTGCACAGTTCATTCTCTTCTTATTCCTACTGGAGATGAAATTCCTCTTACATGTCTGGAGCTGGTTTTCTACTGGTATGTACTTTAGTTTGGTGTAGTTAGATGAGTCATAGAACTGCAGTCATTTACAGTAAATAAGTTGCAAGAAAATCATGTCCTCTCTGCCATTATCATTTTGTCCCTTTTTTTGTGTTGCAATCACTAGTGACAAAAACAATCTTCAGAGAACTCAGATGATATTTCTCTCTAAGCATAATCATCATGGGATCACAGGATGTTAAGGGTTGGAAAGGCCCTCCATAAGATCGTTGAGTCCAACACCCCTGCCAGAGATGGACCTTAGAATCTAGCTCACGTCACACAGGAACACATCCCATGAACAACTTGCTGAAAGACCTCATGCTTCAGATATATATGTTTAAAATTTGCATTTGCTTTTCTTTTTCATTTTTAGTTTGTAGTTTTCCACTTTATTTCCTCATTTTTTACTCTTAGACAGATGTGATTTGCTCTTCTCCAGCCAACAGAGTGATCTGGTGAAGATGCCTGGTTTCTACTCCAAGCAGAAATGACAGAGGATTGCCCATGAACAGGTTCAGTGAAAACACTACAGACCAGTTTTCTTTTTTTTTTCTTTGTTTTTATTNTGAAAACACTACAGACCAGTTTTCTTTTTTTTTTCTTTGTTT
>VWYK01067492.1:0-16428 GCA_013399775.1 Semnornis frantzii
AATCAAATGTGCACATTTCACAGTTGGGTTTTTTTTTTTCAATTCAATTCATGGTTATAAGGCCAAAGGCAGCATTTGCAGCCCTTCTCAGCTCTTGGCCACCTGCAGTTAGACCCTTTCCAAAGCTGCACAAACTGGGCTCACAGATGCCACCCAGAAATCCAGCAGATGGCCAAAAGCCCCCTGCCTGGGCTGTGCCGCTGACCTGCCTCTCTGCTTGCTTGCAAAGAGGAAGCATCCCAACTAATTTCTATAGAGCAGGGACTTGTGCCATGTTTTTCTGGTCAGCTGTCTGCAGATGGTGTAATGAAAGGATTAAAAATTAATAATTATATTAATTTTGATGTCCAGGCAGAGATTGTAATAACTATTAAAACTGTTTATTAACATNACACTCCTGGGTGCTTCAGGAAAAGGAGGCAGATGATCTCTGACCTGGTCCTGGCTCTCTTGGCAGCAGGCTCTCAGGTGCAGGCAGGACATCTTGCGGTGTGCAGTCTGGGCACGGTGTCACGCTGGCTGTGCAGGCCGAACGTGTGGAGACATCAGAGCCTCAGCAGGCACAGATACAATAGCAGAGAGCCCAATGTGCTACCTGCTCACCCTTTATATCCATTTCAGCCTGAGACTGATGGGCCTTTCGACATAGATTAGCCAATCAGGATGGCAGTTTGCCCATATTAGGTGAAGCTGGGGCTTTTGTCCCCTTTCCTGTGGCCACCACCCCCAGCACAGAGGGAGGGGGAGCAGGGGAGCATGCCTGGGCAAGCCAGGACATGTACAAGCCCACTTGGCCTATTTAGGCCTATCACAACAGATGGTTCAGTTCCCTCTGCCTGCCGGGCAGGCAGGGGTTGTGAAATGAAGCCACCTCTGGCTCTCAGCCTGGAGCTCACTCTGAAGGTGTTGGTCAAACATTTCATCTGTAGCAGTGTCTCTCATCAGAGAGGTGGAGAAGTGAGCAGCACAATCATCCCTCAGAGGATGCTTTAGGTTTAAGGAACCAGAGGAAGTTAATCCCCTGGCAGGGCTGCTGGAACTAGATGACCTTTAAGGTGACCTCCCACGAGATCAGACTCCTCAAGGCCTCATCCAACCTGGCCTTGAACACCTCCAGGGAGGTTGTGGATGACAGAATCACATCACAGACAGAATTCTGTGATTCTGTCATCCACAACTTCCCTGGGCAACCTGTACCAGTGTCTCACCACCCTCACTAGCAAGAATTTCTTCCTCCTCTCCAGTCTCAATCTGCCCTCCTCAAGCTTCAATCCATTCTCCCTATCCAAGGTGATGTGAGTGGTTTACCTTGCAAGGTGACCACGCTTGTCTTGGGGTGCATCTCCATCTGTGCAAGATTGGAGCAGCCTGCCCAGGGAGGTGGTTGAATGCCCATCCCTGGAGTGGAGTAGATGTAGTGCTTAGGGATATAGTCTAGTCAAGGGCTTGGCTGGAATTTTGACTCTGTGAGCTTAAAAACTCTTCTCCAATCTGGGCAGCTCTGAGACATTTGTCAGGCCTGCTGTTTGCCAGCACCTGGCATGTCCTGTCTTGCCCTGGCTGCCAGTTGCCCTTGTGCCCACTGCTGTAGCCAGCTCAGGTGGGTGGGGGGACAAGCTGAGTTACTCTGCAAACAAAAGGGGCTGAGAGGCTGCCCAGCTGGGTGGGTCAGGTCTTCCCTGTTGCCCTCCTGGGTAAGCCAGTGCCACCCATCAACACCCAGGGACTTGTCCTCGGCTTGTGTAAACAGCTGTGCTGAAAGCGCCCCAGGGCTGCCCACGTTTCCTGGAAACCTTGGTGGCTCCTGACAGCCACAAGGGCAGGCCTGGTCACAGGGTTTGGCCACACCTGTGCCATTCACAGCTGTCTTTGCCTGCCAGTAGGAAGGAGGGAGAGCAGGAAGGAAGGGAGGAGGAAGAGAGAGCAGGAGGGAAGCAAGTTGCATTTGGCACCTACCTGCAGCAGCCAGAGTCAGAGTGGCTGGCAGTGGTGGCGAGAGAGGCTCATCATGTCCTCAGCAATGTCCAGCAGCTCTTTGCCCAGTGGCCTGAGTGTCCTGATGACCTTCCCAGATGTGCTCTTCATCCCTGAGCTGGTGAGTGCTGCCTTTTTCCTGGGGGAGGGCAGGTGCTGCTGCTGAGGCATCCAGTAGGCTCCATGCTGCAGATGTCTGAGGGAGCAGATGATGCAAAGCCTGTGGTGCAGGAGGTCCCTGAGCCACATGGGGCTGGGGGCAGCCCCTGATGCCTGCTAGCTCACCTTCAAAGAACAACCACGAGCCCTGAGCTGGGGCTCTTGGCACTCTCCTTCAGCCTTGCAGGGCGTTTGTGGCGCCTCTGCAACCCTTTGGCGATTTCCTGCCTTCAGGGAGTTCCAAGGGCTTGCTGGTGGCTTTAGTGGAGCCACTTCATTCACTGGGAGATGAGGTTAAAGCAGGGAGGCAAAGGAGGCTGCCCGAGGTTCCCAGCAGCAGGCAGCCTGGGCTGTGGAAGCTGTGCTGCTCAGCTGCAACCTTCCCAACGTGCTGGATGTGCAAAGCTGGACCTGGGGCTGTGGGCAGTGCTGGATGAGCAAAGATGCCCCCTGTAACTTCTTCCCATATGGTCGTTTCATAAGCCTAATGGATTTGGCACAGGTGATTCAAAGCAGCTGCTGTGGGCACTGCCTAGAAGATGGAAGAGTTTCAGCTAGAAGCTTTTAACCCCTGCTGTGTCCTCTGCCTCCACCCCTGCAACCTGCTCTCCCCACAGCAGTCTGCGAGGCATTGTGCAAAGCCTGAGCACTTTTCATCCAGCTTGGAGGGGCCTAGCTGGGTGCTGCAGAGTGACATTCTAGCATTTCTCTAAGCCTTTATAAAATTTTCACTTCTTCTCAAGTGGTGGAGATGTGGTCCAGGCAAAATGTCAGGTGAGAAACACCAAAAGACCCCAAACCATGTTTGGGTTGGGGATGTCCCTGCTGGCTGCAGGAGGGCTGGACTGGATGACCTGTAGAGGTCTCTTCCAAACCAGTCTATGATTTTGTTACTGTTTCATGATAAAGTCTTCAGTTTTTCCATCTTGGACCAGATCCCTCCTTGCCACCTGAGGCAGTCCACACTCCCGAGATTTTAGTCTGCAGAAAAGGAGGCTAAGGGGAGACCTCATCGCCCTCTACAGCTACCTCAAAGGAGGCTGGAGCCAGGTATGGGAGGGTTGGTCTCTGCTCTCATGCAGCACAGAATCACAGAATTAACCAGGTTGGAAAAGACCTTTGAGATCATCGAGTCCAACCTTGTCACCCAACACCATCTGATAGACTAACCCGTGGCACCAAGTGCCTCATCCAATCTCTTTTTGAACACCTCCAGGGAGTGGGACTCCACCACCTCTCCAGACAGCCCACTCACAATGCCAATCGCTCTCTGTGAAGAATTTTTTTCCCAACATCCAGCCTGAACCTGTCCTGGTGCAGCTTGAGGCTGTGTCTTCTTGTTCTGTCCCTGCCTGCCTTCGAGAAGAGACCAACCCCACCTGGCCACAGCCTCCTTTCAGGTAGTTGTAGAGAGCAATTGCACATGACAGGACAAGAGGAAATGGCCTCAAGATGTGCCAGGGAAGTTCAGGTTGGATGTTAGGAACAATTTCTTCCCAGCAAGGGTTCTCAGGCTCTGTCCCAGGCTGCCCAGCCAGGTGGTGGAGTCCCCATCCCTGGAGGGATTTCAAGGCCAGGTGGATGTGGTGCTGAGGGAGCTGACTCAGTGGCAGTGCCTGAGCAGCAGTGGTGGCACTGTGAGCTCTGGGGGAGTGGTTGGACTGGGTGAACTCAGAGGTCTCTTTCAGCCTCAACAACTCTGTGGTTGCAGGATTTACAGCCTTTATTCAGTCTCCCATTAACAGCAGTCACACACAGAGGCACTCAGGTCAAGCAGGAAATACCAGCGTGTGGAGAAAGCCTTTGCTGATTCAGGTCCTCTGCAAATGCTGTGAGGGTTTGATCTTTGCCGTGAGAGCAGAGGTATCCTGCAGCTGCACAAAGAAATCCCAGTGGAGGTCCTGGCTGGGCAGACACTTGCCAGCCCACCCCTGCCAGTGCATTTATTAGTCCTGGTGCTGCCTCTGCAGTTGGCGTCGGCGTGCTCATGGCACTAACGTGCCAGGTTGTAATTCCTGCCTCCAGGGGAGCTGGGCAAGGTAGTGAGCACCTTCTCCTGTGGTCTGGGTAAGGTTTGGGAATGTGCATCTTGAAGGCTCAGGAAAGAGGAATGCCACATAACCAGATTGCTGTGTACAGAGGAGGTGGCTGCTTGCAGGCTCAGCAGCCAGGAGTCTGTGAGTCCTCAGGGGAACCTGAGGTTGCCTGCAGTGCTGGGGTTCTGCAGCCTGGAGGAGAGAAGGCTGCAGGGAGACCTTAGAGCAGCATTCCAGGACCTGAAGGGGGATACAGCAGAACTGGCAGGCACTTTTGACAAGGGCTGGGAGTGACAGGATGAGAGGGAATGAATGTGAGGAGAGCAGATTGAGACTGAAGATAGGGAAGAAATTGTTGAGAGTGAGGGTGGGGAGACACTGGCACAGGGTGCCCAGGGAGGTGTTGAAGGCCAGGCTGGATGAGGCCTTGAACAACCTGGGCTGGTGAGAGGTTGGGTCCTGCACTTGGGGCACAACAACCCCAGCAAGACTCCAGGCTGGGAGCAGAGTGGCTGGAAAGTGCCCAGCAAAGACAGACCTGGGGGTGCTGGTGGGCAGCTGGGGGAAGGTGAGTCAGGCTGTGCCCAGGTGGGCAAGGAGGCCACCAGCAGCCTGGCCTGAATCAGCAATGGTGTGGGCAGCAGGAGCAGAGAAGTTTTTGTCCCCCTGCGCTCAGCACTGGGGAGGCCACAGCTGGAGTGCTGGGTTCAGTTCTGGGCACTCACTCTGAGAAAGACATGGAGGGGCTGGAGAGGGCACAGAGAAGGGCAAGGAAGGTGTGGAAGGGTCTGGAGAAGAGGGCTGGGGAGGAGCAGCTGAGGGAGCTGGGGGTGGTTAGTGTGGAGAAGAGGAGGCTGAGGGCAGAGCTCATTGCTCTCTGCAGCTCCCTGAGACGAAGCTGCAGCCAGGTGGGTCTTGGGCTCTTCTCACCTGCACCAAGTCACAGGACAAGAGGAAATGGCCTCAGGCTGTGCCAGGGGTGGTTCAGGTTGGGTATTGGGAACAATCTGTTCCCAGCAAGGGTCCTCAGGCACTGTCCCAGGCTGCCCAGCCAGGTGGTGGAGTCCCCATCCCTGGAGGGATTTCAAGGCCAGGTGGATGTGGTGCTGAGGGAGGTGGTGCAGCGGTGGTGGCTGAGCAGTAGTGGTGGCACTGTGAGCTCTGGGGGAGGGCTTGGACTGGATGAGCTCAAAGGTCTCTTCCAGCCTCAGCAGTACTGTGATTCCACGGTTCATGAGGCCCCATCTGTGCTGTTCGTGCAGGGTTTGCCACCACTCCTTTCAGGGATCTGCCAGGCTGGATGTGGAGCATGCCTGTCCCTCTGAAGTGAGCCTCCCTGTCCACCGAAACCAGCCTTCAGCAGGGGCTGAGCCAGCCTCCTGGGCACGCCAGTGTGGGGAGTATGTGAATGTTTGTGCCACCAATGGCCAAGGCTACAAGTGAGGTCACAGCAGAGGCTCCCAGCCCAACTCCCAGCTCCAAGTGGAGGCTGGGAAGGGCTCAGACGCAGCCCTGGGTGGTTGTCCTGTGCAGTGCTAGTGCCAGAGCCTGTATGGCTTTGACACTGGCTCTGGCTAAGCCCATTTATCCCATCTCTGTCCTCTCTCCCAAGGTCTTCGGGGGTCTTGTCTGGATCCTGGTGGCATCCTCGAAGGTCCAAGATCCCATGCTGCAAGGCTGGGTGATGTTTGTCTCTGTCTTCTGCTTTGTCATGTCCACCACCCTCTTTTGCCTCTACATCTGCGGGGTGCATGGAGGCAGTAGCTCCTGGGTCACTTTGGTGAGTGGCTGTGGCAAACCTCAGGGCCTCACCCCTCTGCTGTCACCAGCAGACAGCTGTCTCCTCTGCACACCAGCCTGGGGGCTCAACTTGTATGGGTTCCTTTTCCCTCCCCCTTCCACAGTGTGCTCCCCTCCCTGACTATGGCCCTTGTGGATCCTTGCTTCCTCCCTGACTATGGCCCTTGTGGATCCTTGCATCCCCCTTGACTATGGCCCTTGTGGATCCTTGCTTCTCAGGATGCCATCTACCAGGCAACAGCAGCTCTCTTCTACCTCAGTGCTGCAGTGCTGGAAGCCTACTACACCTACAGTGTTGGCCTACTGGCTGCCCTCCCTCTGTATGCCAGCATCTACCAGATCTACCAGGAGAACACTGCTGCTGTGGTGAGTGACAGGCAAGCAGGCAAATAAAGATCTGCTCTGGTAAAGCAGTAAATCAAGTAAAGATCTCTCTCCACTTGGCTGTGGAACAGCCTCCAGAGCAGGTCTTTATTTGCCTCAAGCCTTCAATACCTCCAAGCACACAAGGGTCACCAGACTTGCAGGGCATCAGGAGGTGTTCGCTGAGTGCAGGAACTCATGGCAGCCCTAATAAAAAGTTAACTGGCTGCTGTGTTTGTCCACTGCAGGTGTTTGCATTCCTGGCCACCCTGATCTACGTGATTCATGAGGTGTGCTCGCTTCGGCGCTGGAGATCCTCCTAAGAGCCTCCCCCACCCCTTGTGGTCACCTCATGGACACCACCAAGTTGAGTGTCAGCCTCTCTCATTTCCAGGCTGGGTTTGGGGTTGGTTTTGGGTTTTTTGTTGTTTTGGTGTCTATTCTATACTATAAAGAAGCAGCTTTTGTGGCAATGAAGACAAAGAAGAGCCTGCCAGAGGAAGCATTGCCCCTTTGGTCCCTTCTGGGGTTGGTTTGGTGCAGGTAAATTGGGGCCCAAAGCCATCCAGCTTTCAAAAGAAGGGTACAGGTGGATCCCCTGAACCACACCTTGATGCCTCCAGGGTTGTCTCTGCTATCAGAGGGACAATCATGAAATCATGGAATGGTTTGGGTTGGAAGGGACCTCCAAAGATCATCTAAAGTCCAAGCCCCTCGACACTCAGCAGTGATGTCCTCCGGTTGAGCCTGACCTTGTGTATCTCCAGGGATGGGACCTCAACTACCTCACTTCCCTGCTCCTGCTGCTCACGCTGCTCCTGATCCAGGCCAGGCTGCTGGTGGCCTCCTTGCCCACCTAGGCACAGCCTGGCTCACCTTCCCCCAGCTGTCCACCAGCACCCCTAGGTCTGTCTCTGCTGGACACTTTCCAGCCACTCTGCCCCCAGCCTGCAGCCTGGCTGGGGTTGTGCCCCAAGTGCAGGACCCTGCCCTTGGCCTTGTTGGATCTCATCCTATTGGCCTCAGCCCATGGATGCAGCCTGTGCAGGTCTCTCTGCAGAGCCCAAGGGGCGTGAGTGTGAAACCAGGTCCTTTTAGTTGCTGCCCATCCAGGTTGGCCTGTTTCCCTTCCTAAACCTGCTGTGCCAGAAGAGCATTTTCATGGTGTGTCTGGAAATGCCACCTCTGACTTGTGATGACAAACAGGGATAGCAGCACCAGTTCCTGCAAGCCCTGAAGGGTGGTGCTGCACTGGGAGGCAAAAGGGCAATGCCAGGAATTGCCACTTCCTGAACAGCCCTCAACAGAATACAACCTCAAGGGTGTGCTGGAGGCTGCAGGAGAAGGGATGATGAGAACACCACCGTGCCTAAGCAGCTCTTGTCTTGGGTGCATGGCTGCCCTTACCTACCTTCTGTGGCTAATAAAGATGGCTTTGTTGGGATGGTGCAGGGGAGATGTTTCTGCTGTTTCTCTTTGCTGCTCACACAGCCCTGCCCAGCCTGGACAGCGGGAGGCACAGGCTTGGCCATCAGCAGGAAGAGGGGAGGGAGGCCATGGTGCCCCTGCAGCCAGGGGCTAAAGCAGCTCAGATCAATCACACAGCTGTTTTGGTTGGCAAAGCCCTCGAAGGTCATCCAGTCCAACTGTCAACCCAACACCACCACAGCCACTGATCTGTGTACCCAGTGCCATGGCCACAGGTTTCTTGAACACCTCCAGGGATGGGGACTCCACCACCTCCCTGGGCAGCTTCTTCCAATCCCTGACCACTCTTGCAGCAAAGAAATTTTTCCTAATCTCCNGCCAGCTGGGCACAGCCTGGCTCACCTTCCCCCAGCTGCCCACCAGCACCCCCAGGTCTGTCTCTGCTGGGCACCTGAAAGTGGTTTCAGCAGCCCATTAGGATGGGGTGAAGGAGTCTGCTGTGGGTGGGGGCTGGGGTCCAGCTTTGCCCTGCTCCTGCTAACCCCCTGACCTCAGCACTAAAACACAAAGCCACCTTCCTGCTTGGCTTCACTGACCAAGCCAGATGCTTGTGGCCACTGCCTGGGACGTGCTACCTCTGTCCACCTTTCAGCACCTTTGCTGCCTGTGCCCTCACGGCCATCTCCTGGTGCCTTGTGGCCATCGCGGTCGCAGCTCCTATCTTGGCCATCTCTCCTCCTCCATTCTGCCTTTCCCCTTTGCTTCTCCTTTCCCTGCCACACACCAGTTTACACCAGTCTGCACCGGTTCACATGCCGGTCACTTTCCTTCTGGTCCCACCTGGTTTGCTGAGGTACTTCCCAGTGCTAGTAAACAACTACAATGTATTTGTAGTTACAGCAAACAACATTGCTGTAAACCAGTGGAAAAAAACAGTCGGGTGCTGCTGGCAGGGGAGTGTCCCTCAGCCCCACTGCAGCTGGGCACTGGCCTCACACACGGCTGTGGACACTGTGGCCCCAGTGCAAACAGGGATAAATCTTTGCCAGGGGAGGAGCAGACAGAGAGAAAGGCCATCACAGGCTCAAGAGCTTCTAAATGGACTGATACAAAGGAGAACTTTCCTAATGTCCAACCTAAATCTCTCCCGTGATGAACCCCGAGGCCATTTCCTCTCCTAGGGAGCAGAGCCCAACCCCCACCTGGCCGCAGCCTCCTCTCAGGGAGCTGCAGAGAGCAATGAGCTCTGCTCTCAGCCTCCTCTTCTCCACACTAACCACCCCCAGCTCCCTCAGCTGCTCCTCCCCAGCCCTCTGCTCCAGATCCTTCCCCAGCTCATTTCAATCTACTCTTCTCCAGATCCTTCCCCAGCTTGTTTGAACCTACTCTGCTCCAGACCCTTCCCCATTTTCTTTGGACCTACTCTCCTCCAAACCCTTCCCCAGCTTGTTCGCACCTACTTCATGATCTCCCACATCTTGGCATGTTGCAGGAAAGCCCCTACCAAGCCCACCCTGATTCATTCTGAGGGTTTTTTATTGCTTTCACAGTAGCTTTCCAGTAGTTTCCCCAGAGCCTGTAAAGGGCACCTGGGCTCTGCTGGATAAACATTTCCAGGAAGCAAATCAAAGCATGCATCGGCTGAAGCCCTCTGAATGTCCCCAGCCAAACAGCAGCCAGGAGAATCAAACTGTGAGACTAGGGGCTGGGGAGGAAGCAATGGGAGCAGCAATGTGAAGGTCACCAGAGGCTACCTGCTGCCCTCCTTTGAAATGTCAGCCTCGAGAAGCAATCCATCTGGGCTGGGCTTTCCCAGGAGCAGTTCTGAGCACCAGAGACAGAGAGGGGCTGAAGCTTTTACCAGATTGTCCGTCTGACATTGGCCCAGGGAGACTTCTTCATTCCCTGAGCTTCCTTCACCTCACTCCACTCCAGCTTGGTGTCTGGAACCTCATCTTCAGGCTCAGGATCCTCCCGGACAGCCCTCTCAGGCAGTGCCACTACGATGGGCAGTGGGCCCTGCTCCTCCCTGAACTCCACCACACAGAGGCTCTTCTGGTTGGCCAGCTCTTGGTGAGTCTCCTGGGGGTGGGGAAGAGACAAGAAATCAAAGCAAGAGGCCCTTGTAAAAAGTTCCTTGCTGCCTTTCTTGTACGCCCCTTCAGGTACTAGAAGACTGCTCTAAGGCCTCTCTCTGGAGCCTTCTATACTCCAGGCTGAACAGCTCCAATTAACATTTCTCATTACAGTAACAACTTTGTCAAGCTGACTTTCAGCATTGCTGGCTTCAGAGGTTCATAGACTCATGGAATGGGGTGGGTTGGAAGGGACCTCAAAGATCATCCAGTGCCAACCCCCCGTCATGGGCAGGGACACCTCCTGCCAGCCCAGGTTGCTCAAGGCCTCATCCAACCTGGTCTTGAATACCTCCCTGGGCAACCTGTGCCAGTGTCTCACCACCCTCACTGCAAACAACTTCCTCCTAACATCCACTTTCAATCTCCCCTCTGACACTTCAAACCCATTGCCCCTTGTCCTGGCATTCCCAGACCTTGTCAATAGTCCCTTCCCAGCCTTCCTGTAGCCCCCTTCAGATAGTGGAAGGCCACTCCAAGGTCTCCTGGCAGCCTTCTCTTCTGCAGGCTGCAGAGCCCCAACTCTCTCAGCCTGTCTTCACAGCACAGCTGCTGCAGCCCTCCAAGCATCTTGGTGGCCTCCCCTGGACTGGCTCCAACGGTTCCATCTCCTTCCTGTGCTGGGGCCTCCAGAACTGCACACAGGACTCCAGGTGGGGTACTTTATTTGATCAAAGTTCACATTCTGTGATTCTCTGCTCCACAACCTCCCTGGGCAACCTGTGGCAGTGTCTCTCCACCCTCACTCTCAAGAATTTCTTCCTTATCTCCAGTCTCAATCTGCCCTCCTCAAGCTCCAATCCACAATGCTGGTTTACTTCAGGTCAACCTCTACATGGTGGTGCAGGACCCAGCCCTTGGCCTTGTGGAAGCTCATCCCATTGGCCTCAGCCCATGGACCCAGCCCGTCCTGGAGGCTTCTCAAGAGGCAACATGTGAGAGGCTTCCTCAAGTCTGATGAAGGTACTGAGGAGCATCTCTACCTACTTCAGTAGGTGAAGGGGACCATGTGAGCCCCTCCCCTCTGAGACCAGCCTGGCAAAGCTCACTAGGGGAAGGTGACAGCTCTGCCCACCACAGCTTTGCATGGCTATACTGGGACTGGAAGCAGCTTCATCCCAACAGCTTCCAAGGCTCCAGGAGCAAATGAGAGAAGAATTTCCAAAGGAATGATGGTTCAAAGGCTCAGATGAAATCAAAGAACCATTAAGGTTGGAAAAGACCCTTAAGCCCAACTACAACCCAACTACCAGGCCCAGGCAGCTGGCTCAGAGAGAGACATCTCCAGAGTGTCAGCTGGTGTCAATGACACTACCTCCCTGACTCATTCCAGAGAACTTCATCAGCCTAGCAGTAGAAGCAGCTGTGATGTTCAGCCCTCAGGCAATGAGTACTCAGAGTGCACATGACTAAGCAGCAGCAGCAGGAGGAGCAGAAGCAGGAGCAGCAGCAGGAGCAGCAGCAGCAGCAGGCAGCAGCAACAGCAGCACTACCAGCAGCAGCCACCAAAGCCACTGGTGCTGGGCTTGGACTTCCTCTGCTGGTGATTTTTTTACATGGCACCAAAAATACCAGAAGTGAAAGCCCAGAGATTCATTCCAGTGTCTCCTGCAGGCACCTGGAGAGTACTACACAGCTGTTTCTGGATGGAGAACTTCACACAGCTGCTGAGGGATCACACACGGCCTAAGCTGGCTTGCTCTTGGGGAAATGACTTCATTTTAAGCCTAGAGAAATGACCTCTTTGACCCCAAACTCTGAGAGTATCCACCCCCTGACCTCATCTGGAAGAGCCACTGAGGAATGCAACCTACCTGTCCTGTCAAGCCTTTAAAGAGAGCCCTGGTGATGTTGATCAAGTTTTTGGACCCAGTCACCTTGGCATACATGTCCTGAATGCCAATTAGTTTGCAGATGGTGATGATAGCTCGGTGGCAGTGAAGACCATACCCTGGGGGAGAGAACAAAGCAATCAGCATTACCTGATTAATTGTAAGCATGCCACTCAGCTGATGAGGAAGAGAGGACTAAGAGCTCCTCCCAGTTCCTTAGGTTGCTCGGCATGTTAGGCCACATCAGTGCTCAGGATGGCATTCTGGGACCTCAAGTCACAGCAGGTCTGCCTAGTGGTGGCTGCTGGATGGCACCAGAGAAGCTGCTCTGGTGAGACCTCACCTTGCAGTGTTGTGTGTCCTGCCTTCCATGCTTGCTTCCCAATGGCCTGAGCTTTCATCACTTGGATCACAGCAGATGGAGAGAGGCGATTCTGTCCCTCTGCTCTGCTGAGACCTCACCTGCAGCACTGCCTCCAGTGCTGGGGCCCCCAGTGTAAGAGGGACATGGAGCTGCTGAAGAGGGTCCAGAGAAGGCCACCAAGATACTCAGAGGGCTGGAGAACCTCTGCTGTGGGGACAGGCTGGGAGAGTTGGGGCTGTGCAGCCTGGAGAAGAGAAGGCCCCAGGTAGACTTTAGAGCTGCATATCTGAAGGGGACCTTCAAGCATATCTCCAGGCAGGCTGGGGAGGGACTGTTCAGAAGGGCTTGGAGTGACAGGACAAGGGCAATGGTCTGAAGGGGGAGCAAGGCAGAGTTAGGTTGGACCTGAGGAGGAAGTTGTGCAGAAGGAGAGTGGTGAGACACTGGCACAGGCTGCCCAGGGCTGTGCTTGAGGCCCTGTCCCTGCAGACATTCAAGCTCAGCCTTGCTGTGTCCCTGTGCAGCCTGCTCCAGCTGGAGGTGTCCCTGTTGAGTGCAGGGTGGGGTGGCCAAGATGCCCTTGGAGAGTCCCTGCCAACCTACTGCAATCTGTGACTCTATCTTCCCCACTCCTGGTGTGCAGGAGGTGTCCAGGGGTTTTCACAGGCACACTTTAAGATGGCCTAGGTGGTGAAGAGGGGGGCTCAAGTCTGGGCCAGGGTAGCAGATGGGGAGGAGGTAAAAAATCATGGAACCATAGAATCAAGCAGGTTGGAAGAGGCCTCCAAGACCATCCAGTCCAACCCATCACCCAGCCCTATCCAGGTAAAGCTAGGTAAAACCAGAGGGACTTGGGGATGTTGAGTGCCTGAGGACAGCTGTGAGAAGGCGGGGCTGTGGGGTAGTGAACACCAAGGTGATGCAGCAGGGCACCTGGAAAGCAGGTCAGAGGGCCAGGAAATTGGGCAGAGGCTGTGCTGGTACTTGAGGGACCCCCAAATGTGTGTGCTTGTGATCTTGGAGAGTGCTGTGTGTGCCTCCTCTGTGATCTGCTGCTGCTCCAGGAAAGCAGAAGGAGAGCACGGGGCTGTGGCTTCACTGCTGGCTGAAGCAAACAGCAAAAGGGGAGCCACAAGGCTGGGAGGGGGCCCTGTCTCCTTGGGAAGGGTCCTGGGCTGAAGTGTCTGGAGGAGGTGGCTGCAGAACTGACCCCAATGAAGAGCAGCTCTGTGGAAGAGCAAACCTGTGAGCTGGCACCTACCAGGCATGGACTCGCTGCCACCCTACTGCAGCCTGTGCCACAGCTGGCAGCACAGTGAAGAGCAGTTGGCACAGTTGGAGAAACGACAGCACTGCTGCCATGTAGCAGCCAGGTGGTCTGTGTGATGGGATGGAGCAGGACCACAAGCCAAGGCAGGTAACCCCACTGGGAACTCTTGGTTTGAGGGAAAATAAAGCAGCAGTGGCTGAGGTGACAGCAGGCTGGGTGGTGTCCTGGCTCCAGTTCGGGGCCACAGGCAGTCCAAGGCAGCCAAGGGAGGCCAACTGCCTACACTATCCTAGTGTGACCTTGGGAGGGACAGGCACACAGAGGTGGCTTGCCCTCTGCATCCCATCTCAAACACTTCCACTCCCCACCTCAGAATCTTTTCTCAACAAGAGAGATTAAAACCCCTCTGGAAAAGAAAGGAAGGAGCTTATCAGGTCTCCAGAGCCCACATGGGGCATCTGGTGGGAAGGAAAAGCTGCAGGACTGCCTTGGCCCGCAACATCTATGCTATTAGATCAGACTTGTGCACACCTGGATGCTTCAGAGCTGAAGAACATACAGCAAGCACAGAAGAAATCCACAAATACAGCTCCCACCAGTGTCAGAGGAGCCAACCCCAGCTTGCAATAACAAAGCCATGGCAGCAGCAGTAGGCATTGCTAATGGACACCAACTGACCACCTCCAAGACATCAGGCAGGGCAGACTAGCACCTGTGTATGGGGCAAACAGGGAGAGCACCAATTCCACTTCCTCAAGCACCAGGCAGCGATTAACAAAGCCTCAGCACCACCAAGCAAGCTTTGATTACCTTTGTTCTGCTTCTTCATGCGGATGGTTGTGCTTTTAAACTTCACTCTGATGTCGTGGTAGACTGCAGGGGAGGGGGGAGAAGGCATTAGAGAGAAATCCTTCCTTCTAGACAGGCTTTAGCTCAGCATGGTTAAGGATTTGTAAGATTCACAGAAAGGTTGGGGTTGGGAGGGGCCTCAGAGCTCATCTCCTCCAACACCCACCCCCAGCATGGGCAGGGACAGCTCTCAGCTAGGCTTGGTTGCTCAAGGCCTTATCCTTGAATGCCCCCAGAGAGCAGGCAGCCACTGACTCCCTGGGCAGCCTGTGTCAGAGTCACAGCACCCTCACACTGCAGAACTTCTCCCTCAGCTCCCGTCTAACCCTGCTCTGCCTCAGCTTCAAACCATTCCCCCTTGGCCCGGCTCAGACATCCTCAGCAAGTGTCTCTCTGCAGCCTTCCTGCAGGAGCCCTGCAGGTATTGGAAGGTCCCCCCAGAGCCTTCTCCTCTGCAGGCTGCACCCCCACAGCTCCCTCAGCCTGTGCTCACAGCAGAGCTGCTCCAGCCCCTGGAGCATCATCAGCACCTCAGAGCTCATCTACTCCAACCTCCCCTGCCATGGGCACCTCTCAACTAGAATTGGCTGCTCAAGGCATCATCCTACCTAGCCCTGAATATCCCCAGAGAAGGAACGTCCACAGCCTCCCTGGGCAGCCTGTGCCAGACTCTCACCACCCTCTTATTGAACTTCTCCCTCAGCTGCACTCTCACCCTGCTCTGCCTCAGCTTCAAACCATTTCCCCTTGGCCCGGCTCAGACATCCTCAGCAAGTGTCTCTCTGCAGCCTTCCTGCAGGAGCCCTGCAGGTATTGGAAGGTCCCCCCAGAGCCTTCTCCTCTGCAGGCTGCAACCCTCAGTTCCCTCAGCCTGTGCTCACAGCAGAGCTCCTCCAGCCCTTGCAGCATCTTTGTGGCCTCCTCTGGCCTCCACAGCTCTGTGTCCTCCTGCTGCTGGGGACAGCAAAGCTGGAGGCAGGACTGGAGGTCTGAGCAGAGCAGAGTCCCTCTGCCAGCCACACTCCTCTTGATAGTGCCCAGAACAGGGTTTGCCTTCTTGAGAAGGGACTATTTGGCACACTGGTACCCTGGGTAATCAGAGAGGACCTGCAGGGGACTAAGCTGAATTAACAAAAAGCTCCCCTGCAGCATCAGCCTTGGTATCTCCAGCCCAGCTGCTGGGCTTTGTCAGCACCCAGAGACTGAGCCAACAGGGGATCCTGTCTGACATGGAAAGGGGCACAGCACAGAGCTCACTGTGAGAAAGAGATGCCCAAACAGGACCTGACTCAACCCAAACTGTACCAGCACAGCTCTTGCTACTCACCCGCCCCACCTTTTCCTCCACCCTCAGTTTTAAAGATCCAATATTAAGGACCCAAACTGTAAACACAGAACAGTGTGGGATGGAAAGCACCTTTTAAAGTCCAAGCCCCTCTGTCACAGGCAGGGACATAGAATCATAGAATGGTAAGGTTGGAAGGGACCTCAAGGATCATCCATAGGCAGGGACCCCTCCCGCTAGTACAGGTCACTCAAGGCCTCCTCCAACCTGGCCTTCAACACCTCCAGGGAGGTTGTGGAGCACAGAATCACCCAATGTCATCTTTGATCAAATATCACATTGGGTGATTCTGTGCTCCACAACCTCCCTGGGTAACCTGTGTCAATGTCTCACCACCCTCAACCTGTGCCAGGGTCTCACCACCCTCACTGGTCACCTTGTCTTGGTGTTCAGCACCCTCATGGGAGGGCATTTCTTCCTTCTTTCTGCTCTGATTCCTCCCTTTTTCAATGTTCAAGCATCATTGTGTCAGGCCTTCCTAAAGAGTCTGTCCCTGGCTGGTGTTCAAGGCCACTGTGGATGAGGCTTTGAGCAACCTGGGCTAGTGGAAAGTGTCCCTGCCCATGGTGCAGGGGAGGTTGGTATTAGATGATCATTAAGGTCCCTCCCAACCCATCCTATGAATCTAGGACTCTTTAATGGCAAAGCCAGGAGGCTAGAACAGAGATAAATCCAGGACCAGGGAACTGATTAGCTCCTTGGATTCACCATTGGAGAGGCCACACTTGGAGTGCTGGGTGCAGGTTTGGGGCCCTCACTCCAAGAGCAATGGTGTGGGCAGCAGGAGCAGGGCAGGGATTGTCCTCCTGCACTCAGCACTGGGGAGGCCACAGCCTGGAGTGCTGGGCTTGGTTCTGGGCACTCACTCTGAGA
>VWYK01067500.1:4062-20873 GCA_013399775.1 Semnornis frantzii
GAGAGTCTCTTCTCCTTAGTATCAGGTAGTAGAATGAAAGGAAATGGTCTGAAATTGTGCTAGGGGAGGTTTAGCTTGGATATTAGAAAAAAAGCCTTTCCTGCAAGAGTGGTTAGGCATTGGAACAGGCTGCCCAGGGAGATGGTGGAGTCACAATCCCTGGAGGTGTTCAAGAAATGTGTGGACGTGGGATTTCTGAACATGATTTAATGGCCATGGTGGCGCTAGGTTGACAGTTGGACTTGATGATCTTAGAGGTCTTTTCCAGTCTTAAGAATTCTATGATTCCATGATCTCATGATTTTAAGTTTTACTTTTCATTGCCAGTAAGAATAGAAAGTCTCAGGGAAAATTCTGTGGTCTTAACAGTGCAAAATACACTAATAAATGATACTAAAAGGCCTCACAGTACTTGATCACTTTAAGCTTTCTTTCTTGTGACTGAGCGTTTGTGTCACTTGATCTGCCACACCTGACATGCATTTTCTTTTGCTGTGGTCTGTGTATTAATGTTCAAGTGGCAAGCAGGGAGAACAGAGGTAGAGATGAATGTGAACAGCCAGGAGTCTTAATCTTTGAAATGACCCTCCCCAGAGCTTTAAGTGAAAACATATGTAGATCTTTAAAATGTAAATAAATCCTTCGTAATTGTTCTAGGATTCTTATCCCTTTTTGTTCAGCTCTGCTCCTAGCCAAGAAAGCGTCTACATTCTCAGTCTAAACATATCCCTCCTGTCTTTTAATTTTTCATAATTAAACACATTTTCCATAGTGCTCAATCCAACTGGGGCAGGCCTAGATGATTGCCTTTCCCTGTTGATAGAAATTGAGGCCCCCGCTGCAGAAAGAGGGCAGAAATCTCTGAGTGTGCCCAAGTAAAACATGAAAATAAACAAGATCCAAATCGTATTTAAACATCTCCACAGTTTGTACCTTCTCTGGCTCCCCAGCAGTTGGCTGAGACAATAAACAAGCACAGGCATGTCTGGCGTCTTTGCTGCTGTCCTGGATGTACCTGGAGGAGGTGGATGGATTGAAGGTTGTGAGTCACCCTGCTGTCCTCAGCACATATCTCTTTTCATTTGAGACAGGTGGCAGCGCTTCCAAAACTTCTGAAAATGAGGTCTGTGTTTTGCAGGTTTACTTTCAGTTCTCCTTCGATGTCAGCAATGATGTGGCTTTCTTCTGTGTTTTACTGGCAGCATGTATGTGTCAGAATTTCACAACAGCATGTGACAGAGATGTTCAAATTTACCTGTAACTCAGAAACAGCTGAATGAAGATCCTCTCAGGGTGAGGGTAAGGGAGAATAAGATGAGAAAGGTTCATTTGTCTGCTAAAAGGAACTGACTTTGCTCACTGATAATTTGAACACGAGTAGAGTTCTGGTTAAGGTTTTGGAAAAATTGTGCAGCAGAGACTTGAAAACTTGCCAGTTGCCAACAATAGCTGCTATTTGCAGCGAGATAACTTCAGTGTTTGTAATATTCATGGAATTTCCTGTAGTAAGCACAGAAAAGTACAGATGATACAGAAAAATCCTGAGACAGCTGTAT
Source organism: Semnornis frantzii (assembly GCA_013399775.1). Lineage (NCBI taxonomy): Eukaryota > Metazoa > Chordata > Aves > Piciformes > Ramphastidae > Semnornis > Semnornis frantzii. The sequence continues at coordinate 5,619 of VWYK01067500.1, forward strand.
CTGCTTATATTAGGTAAAACTGAGAAGCTTTCAAAGACCACTGCTCTTTCTGGCTTTTTACTTCTCTCACCTAAAAACAGAAGTACTAAACCAGAGACTGAAACTGGGAGGTGTTGTGGCATTTCAGGTTTGACTAAAAGCAGAATCAGTTGTGTCCTAGAATTTTCCACAGATATTTCAGAAGAACTGAGTGTCTATACTAATTTCAAATGCTTCTCTAGTTCAAAAAAAGACCCTTATCTTGGGCATCGGAGCACTGGAACAAGCTGCCTGGAGAGGTGGTGGAGTCTCCTTCCCTGGAGACTTTCAAACCCTGCCTGGACATGTTCCTGTGTGGCCTGCCCTAGGTAATCCTGCTTTGCCAGGGGACTTGATGATCTCCAGAGGTCCCTAGTATTTTGTGGTTCTGTGATTCCGTGATCTGTTTATTTTCAGTTGAGCAGATTATCTGCATTGTTTTTAGCTCCGTTACTACTTAGCTCACTCTTTTTAAACTTCTTTGCTGACACAGAAGATTGTCTTGTGAGACAAGGCAAGCAAAGCAGTCTGGGATTCATTGTCAGGTAGTTACTCATTTCAGAGACTCCTTTTTCAAAACTGCTAGACGTAAAATCTGTAGGTTCATAATCCCCTGGGGAAAACACTGCCAGCCGATGCCCAGGAACTAAGTGTTACTAAGAAAATACTTCAAGGGACATGATACAAGGAACCAGGATCTTTTCTCAGGAAAGGCATAGAAGGCATAGACTCAAACTCAGCCAAAGTCTGCTTCTTCAACTCTTTCACTTACTTAGGACGAGCATGAGATGTCCTTGTGCTGATTTGCTGTGCGCTTTAGAAGCACCTGCTAACCCCTGCTAGAAGAACCTGGTGACCAATATCACAGTCACTGAAGCATGTAAGTGCAGACCATATAAATGTAGACCACTGTCCTTTCGAGATTATTCCATTATTCATTTCTTATGGTTTTTAAAACTCACTCTGTCTCATATTTTCTAACTTTGATTCCTGTGTTTACACCTGTGGTTTTACAGAGATTAATTTTTCCTGCTGCCATTTCTCAGCTATTTGTCCTGTCCCACCCTAACTCAACAAGGATTTAGCCTTTCTGGTGCTCTGACTATGTGCAAGATATACACCATATTTCTAATGTTTACCATAGAGCTGAAGTTGGAAGAAGTTGGAACACCAAGTCTAACTGCTCGCCTAGAACTCACAATCCCACCACTACTTCTAAGCCACTACAGCTAACTCATGTTCCTCACCACACCCACATGTCTTTTAAACACCTCCAGCAATGGTGGCTCCATCTCCTCCCTGAGCAGCCTGTTCCAATGCCTGATAACCCTTTTAGTGAAGAATTTTTTTCCTAATATCCAACCTGACCCTACTGTGGCACAAGTTGAGGCCATTCCCTATTGTCCTGTCATTTGTTGCATGTGAGAAGAGAGAGACCTCCACCTTGCTCCAACCTCCTTTGAGACAGTTGTAGAAAGCTTCCTCAGCTTCCTCTTCTGAAAAGACATCTACAAAGTTAAAGAACTTACCTCTTAATTTTTTGATTATTTATATTCTTACTTGCTTCTAATATGCTTTTTATTACTTCCTCAGGAGAAAGTGAAGAATTTCCCAATACAATTTGGTTCACTGTGGATAAACTTCTGGTATAATGGGAAATTAAATAATTTAAATTGGAAAATAGAAGCCTTTTTAACCAGATCTGGTTAAAACACCTTTTTAACCAGAACATTCACCATCCCTCATGACATTTATGCACAACTACAGATGTTATGTTAGTCCTGTTAGCAACCCTAACATCCAGCAAGGTAGAGGTCATCTCTCTCCCACACTTTACAGACTTAAGACCATATTTGAGATCTAGCTTATATTTGATGTCCCTGTTTGCATTGTGCTTTCCAAATTTTCAGTGCAAACATGAGTAACAATAAGCTCCTTTCTCTACACACAGCTCTTCTTTTTTTCACCCCAACATGCTGCTAAGAAACCAAACAGCCACTCCTTGCCCCATGAAAGGGGAAAAGGCTCTTCAAGTAGCTTGTAGTCCTGTAAGAACAAACAGAAGTGACTCACCAGCTGGTGTGGCTGTGCCGCGGGGGGGAGGGATGCAATCCTACTTTGACAGTAGGTGATGGATTTGAGAGAGCAGACCTTTTAGAGAGCTAGGTCATTTTACAAACAAGCAGGGTGGTTTCCACCCCCACCTGCCTGAGCTAAGCATGCAGGTAAGTGTGCTGAAACCCAGGGGGCTTTTGATTAGATACCAGCACTGATCTGGTTTCCTTGCATCACTGGAAGTTCCTGAACTGCAGAATGCCAGTAAAGGGAAGTGAATGGCAGCAGAAGGAATGCTCTGTTGTTCTCTCCTTCTTACAGATTTTGATTAATCTGATCTAAAAACAACGACATGACGAAGGGCAGTACCCTACAATCTGCTAACCCAAACTACATGAATCAGGTGATTTGCTCTGTTAGAATAGTCCTCTTGATCTCTGCAACTCTAGTTCTACCAGTGTAATAAGAGTGAAAAATCAGATCCTCTGATCAATATTTAATTTGCTTCGCTGATCCAAAAAGACAATAAGGAAACACATGGGTAATGAAAGGGTGGAGAATACAAAGAAACTTAGAACAAACGGGCATGAAAAGAATATTTTCCAGTCCATCTTTCTCTCTGCAGGTGTTGACTGTTACCTGTTTTCATTCTGATCTTCAAACAGAAAAGTTACCATGTTCATATCTACTTCTCTTTGAAGAGACCTGGTCCCATGAAGCCTGAGCAGCTGCAACCCAAAAACTCATGGCTCTCCCAGTGCACCACTGAAAGGGATCACAGATGACTTCTCAGTGGAAAGTAGTATCATGGGACCATTCTTATAGATACAATGCTCAGGCTTGTACTAAAGACTGAAAAAACCCTTAAAGACAGAGTCTGAGTCCAACGTTTGAAAACAGACTGATGGTGTTGATGGGCAACGATTGCTTTCCAACCCAGGAGGAAATATGGAATGATAAGTGAAAAATCAGAGAAATATAGCAGAAGAATATAAGGAGGAAAAACAAACAAACAAACAAACCAAAACTCCTACCCAAAACCAAACAAACAATAAGAACAAAAACAACAACAAAAAACCCAATCGCCAAATAAAAAGCAAACAAACAAAAACTCAACACAACACCCCCCTAAAAATCAAACAAACAAACAAGAAAACCAAACCAAAACCGGTGCAGAAGGGCTCCAAAATCTGAAAGGCTCCAAATATGGTCTTGTTAGAAATATAAACTATAATTCTGTTTACTTTAGAAAGGGAACAAAAGAAAATCTCAAAGACACTAGATTTTTTTTTTCCTTTTAAACAATGACCTATAAACTCCAAAAGAAGATGAAGTGAGCTTTCTTTCCTTTTTATTCCATTTGCTATCCATAGCTTACTTTGTCCTTTCATTTACCTAAATCTTGTCTATTCAAGCTTAATTTACTGGATTAACCTTGTTGCTCAGATAACAGTGTTTAACCCAAGATAAACCCCACAAGGGGATTTGTGTGAAAAATAGCTTTTCTACCTCCAGAGTCTCCCCTATCTCTGACTTAGCTACAGAGAGTCTGTATCAGTTGGCCTGGCTTGGTGCCTCTCCATAACTAACATGTTTCTGAGCAGTGGCCAGAGGAGTCTCCTAGAAAGTAAAACACATGGAAGCCTTTTCTTTCTAAACTGTGAGGCCTGAATATTGAAGCAAGAGGTCTAATAAGCACCAATACAGCACAACTTTGAAGCACTACAGAAAATCAGAGTCCTCTATCATGCTGAGAACTGCTGTGGTAGAGATAATGTAGAGACTGAGCATCAGGAACTTTGCACTTATGCAAAAATTGACTGGTATCAATCTGATTTGTGCTCTTAAAAGGGCCAGGCTGCTGAAGGGAAGGGGACTGTGAGTCACTGCGAGATAATTTGCGTCTTGGTTATACTAGAAACAAAGGTTAATGTTTTACATGGTGAACTTCAATGATTTTGTCTAGATCTGTTGTGAGTTTTAGGAGTGACAGCACGATATTGTACCACAAGCCAAAGTAAAATAGGATGAATGTTGAAGAAATAGCTCCCACCAAAAAAATAGTAGTTGAAATGCACCAATATGATGGTAATCTCTCTTGTGAAGAAAGGCTAAGAGACCTAGGGCTGTTTAGCCTGGAGAAGAGAAGGCTGACAGGAGATCTGATCAATGCTCACAAATACCTTAAGGGTGGGGATCAAGAAGAAGGGGCCAGTCTCTTTTCTTGGATATCCTGTGTTAGGATGTGAGGCAATGGACACAAAATGGAACATACGAAGTTCCACCTCAACATGAGGAAAAACTTCTTTGCTGTGAGGGTCCTGAAGCACTGGAGCAGGCTACCCAGAGAGGTTTTGGAGGCTCCATCTCTGGAGGTTTTCCAAATTTACTTGAACACATTCCTGTGTGACCTGCCTTAGGTTACCTGGCTTTGGCAGGGGCGTTGAACTCAATGATCTCCAGAGGTGCCTTCCAACCCTTCCCATGCAATGACATGAATTACATTTTTCAGCCTGTGAATTATCCCTGAACATCCTTGGGACCAGTGTTCTGTCATGATGCAGAAGCCTACAGATGCTAGTCTCAAAGAAGCAGTTTTCACTAGCTTACGCTCTGGTTGCAGATGTTCTGATTAAGATGATGTCTTCTAAAAACTGCTAAATTTTGGAGTGGGAAGGAGGAACAACTGCTTTCAGTTCTACCCAACTCCAATATTCAAAAACTGAATAACATCTTCCCTTCCTCACACCCTCTCCCTTCCCCAGTCAATCACAGGACTGACTTAACATCATGAAAGCAGACAATTTCATTTTGCAATCTTTTTATATGTGTTCTGGTGCTGGAGCATTTAGGACTTTCATTTCCAGGCACTGTGGGTGAGAAACATGCTCCTTTAAAAAGAAAGTGAGATTTTTCAGGCAGTAATCTTTATGCAGCAGCCTTTTTCAGGAAAAAAAAAATGTTCAGACTAAAACTACAAAGCCTGTGACTGCTCACAGACTGCCTGTCTGCACTGGGCGTTACGCAATACAGCCTGGTTGAGACCCCATCATTTCCTGATTTTAAAACACTAGAACCATAGTATTTTTTCAGTTGGAAAAGACCTCTAAGATGATTGAGTTCAGCACCACCGTGGTCATTAAACTATGTCCCAGAGCATCACGGCCACACATTTCTTGAACACTTTCAGGGATGGCAACTCCACCACCTTCCTGGGCAACCTGTTCCAGCAACTGACCACTCCTGCAGGAAAGAAATATTTCCTAATATACAACCTAAACCTCCTCAGGTGCAATTTCAGGTCATTTCCTCTTGTTCTGCTACACGACACTAGGGCAAAAAGACCAATTCCCACCTCCAAACTCATATCAGGTAGTTGTAGACAGCAATGAGGTTTTCCTTCAGCTTCCTCTTCTTGAGATTTAATAATCCTATTTCCTTTGGCCACTCCCCCCAAAACTTGTTCTTTTCACCAGCTTTGTTGCCTTATACAGGGGGGGACAAAACCCAAACTTGCTCTGGGAAGACCTACAACCCCTTCTGGTCTAAACAGCACTTGTTGGTGTGGTTTGTTTTTACAAGCAAGTAAACCAATATATAATACTCAATATAAAAGGCTAATTCTGGCTAGGGTGCTGAAAGGAAGTTGGACTAGATGGTCTCTAGGGGTCCCTTCTAACTCCTACCATTCTGTGAATCTGTGCCACATATAGAGGCATGATTATCTTTTTCTTCACTGCATTAAAGCAACTCACCAGGACAATATAGGGAATACTTATGTGTTCCTTTGAAAGAGTGAAAGATTGAAATATGATTTAGTTCCCCTGGTTTGCTTCTGTTATCTGAAGAACCTGAAGCTAACCTGAAGCACCCCTGTGGCCTGTTGCACCTATTCCCCAAATGCAGGTTTTTATTTACGATGTTGTCCAGGTGTCCTGATGTCAGGGCTAGAAGACTTCATCACAAAACTTAACAATGCCTTGTTCTCCAGTTCTCCACAGCAGAGTGAAAGTACTTAGGAATCTTTCTACTTTTTTCTACTACTTCCATCACAGGTAGGTTCCTAGTACAGCAGCCTCATTTCAGGCCTCCACTTCACCTTGACTCATTCACAATTATTTAAGTATCCCCAAAATTAATTCCTTTATCTTCTTGTGCTGGTTTGAGCTAATTGGAATATTTTTTAATAGAGAAAATTATACTGTAGGCTGTGAAGGTAAAAACCATGGTGATGTCTNTTCCAGCTCCGGCTGAGGTCTAGTCTGGGTCATTTTAAAGTGTGGGGGGGCGGGGGAACTCCCAAACCGTCACACTTCTCATGCAACTTATTTTATTTTTTTAAAGATATTTAAGATGCTAAAGGCCTCTGGAAGTAAAAAAAAAAAAAAAAAAATAGGGAAATGTGAAGATAATGACATCAGCTTGCCGTTATTTCATCCATAGCTCCAGAAGATTGCATAGATCATTTATGGTATCAGCTATTGCTGAGTAATGTGCTGCAATAAAAGAGAACATAAGGTGCATTGGGTAGTGGCAATGGATTGATTTAATGCAAAAAAAAAAGAGGTTTTACTCTGAATTTCATCACTTTTGGCAGCTTGCAGAGAGAATACATGGCCTTCAGCCAGCTTCCCTTTGTATGAGGTGTGAGCAGGGGCATCTTTGACTATAACTGGCTGCTTAGGGCCCATCAAGTGGGACCTAGAATGCCTCCAGGATGGGGGCCCCACCACATCTCTGCGCAACTTGTTCCAGTGTTTCACTGCTCTCATTGTGAAGAATTTCCTTCTAATGTGCCTGTCTCTCTGCTCAGGACTGTAAAACACAAGTGCTCCAAAATAATTTGTGGACTCTTTTGGGTTCATTTACTCCCCAGAAAGACTACCAAAATGTTACATTAAAGATCATGATGTTTGGGTTTTTTTAATTATAGTTTGAATCTTCCTTCTGACTCCAGCCAAATGGGATGCATCTGTGTCATAGTTTCAGGATGCTTGCTGAGACCTGAAGTAATCATAGAATCATAGAATGCACTGAGCAGGAATGGACCCTTAAAGGTCATCAGAATAGCAACAAATCTGGTAAAGGGTCTAGAGAAGGAGACTGGTGGGGAGTTGATGAGGGAACTGGAATCGTTTAATTTGGAGAAGAAGAGGCTGAGGGGAGACCTCATTGCTCTTTACAACTACCTGAGAGGAGTTTTGAGCAAGGTGGGAATTGGTCTCTTCTCCTTAGTATCAGGTGATAGAACAAGAGGAAATGGCCTGAAATTGTGCCAGGGGAGGTTTAGATTGGATATTTGGAACAATTTCTTTCCTGCAAGAGTGGTCAGGCATTAGAACAGGCTGCCCAGGGTGTTGGGGGAGTCACCATCCCTGAAAGTGTTCATGAAATGTGTGGACAGGGCACTTTGAGACGCAGTTTAATGACTGTGGTGGTGGTGGATTGACTGTTGGACTCGGTCTTAGAAGTCTTTTACAACCAAAACAATTCTATGATTCTATGAGCTTGTAAGTTGTAGGCAAAAAAAGGACAGTGATATGAATCTCACATTTAAATTGCCTTATTCCCACAGCTGGAGTCTAAGGAAAACTCCAAACATCATGGGAAACCTATTAAGTCACATTGAATGCTTCCAGGTCTGCGGTGATGCAAGGAGTCCTGAGATGGAGGATTTCACAGAAGAAGCAAGAGGTGTATATCTATACAGACATCTTCTTCTCTTCTTGATCCCTAAGGAGCTTTCACTTTTGCTTTTTCATCTAAAATTTGTTAAATATCAGACATGTAAAGATTACTACCTGGTTTTGTATGTTGAAAGCTTAACATCAAGCAGAATTAGTAGTGCCTGCAAAAAAAAAAAACAAAAACCAACCCAAAAAACCCCAAACACAATAATTTGACCACACTAAAAGCTCTCATGTGCTTGATGTGAAAAAGGCCTTTGTCTATTTGAATGGAGTGTGGGGAGAGAAGTGAGAGGAGAAGGAATCTTCAGGTGCAAATGACTGACATGCTACTACATTTGCAGCCTATTAAAAACAAGACATTTTCTTTCACTTCGGAAACTCAGGAGAGAGACAGCAGCAACATAATGGCACTTTTTAGCTTAAGGAGGAAAAAAATATGATTGTATTGGGTGAAAAGTCACATTTTCAAATCCTTAGCCTGTATTTCTGCTAAAATGGAAGCAAGAAGGAAAGCTAACATCTAATTTGGGTTGACAGGTTTGCAGCCAATACTATTTCCCTTCCTGATACTATTTTCTAACCTATTTTTGCCCCCAAGAGTCTTCCTAGAGCAGTGTGCTGGCAATGGCAGAAGCCAGAAGAGACTTGGCTGCCTGCAGTAAAGGATCATTCTCATTAGACATCAGCTGCTGGCTGGCTGCTGAGATTTACAAGAGCTGGTTCCAAAACTCAAATGCTAAGTGACTCTTTCTTGCTCTTCCTTGCTCTTCCTTGCTGCTTGAAACCAAAGCAATGAAAGTTAAGAATTAAAATGGAGGAAGAAAACTCCTTCAGTATTGATTTGTTGAACAGAGTTAAAAGCATGAACATAAACAAGGAATCATAGAAGTGTCTCTGTGTAAGCTGGGAGATCTGGCATTTATCATTTAATCATAGAATCGTTAAAGCTGGAAAAGACCTCTAAGATTATCAAAACCCAACCCTCTATCCAACACTTCCACGACCACAAGACCATGTCCCAAAGTGTCACATCTAAATAAAAATTCAGATTTTGCCTTTATCACTTTAGTAATAAGCCAATTTCCAAGTCAGGACAAAATCCTTTTGCCATACAGTCAACCCCTGCTTCATTGGGGTCATAGTGCTGGAATAATAAACCAGAAAATAGTTAAAAACGTGATCTGAAAATGTTGTTAGACTGTATTTTCCTAATGCACCTTCCTGAAAAGAAGTTATCTTACTAGCATCAATCCAATTACAGGACAGAGAGGGAAGAGAAATTCTAAGTCATAATTTTAGAAACAGCCCCGGGATGCACTGTGTGTGCCTCCGAGCCAGAAAAACCCCAGTGAGCATAAGTCTGGGATATAGCAGTTGGCTCATTCCCAGGCAGAGAGCTGCAGTCTCGCTGAAAGCCTGACAGACACGCTGCAGTGCATCTATCCTAAAAGCGGCACCAGTGGCACTTAGCCATTCAGATGAGAGTCTCAAAAATAATTTGAGTTCAGAAGAGCAAAAATGGCAAGTATTTTGAAGTTATGTCTTGGTTAATATTGTTCAGTGTCTTTAAGCTCAAAGAGGGGAGATTTAGACTGAATGTTAGGAAGAAAATCTTTACAGTAAGGGTGGTGAAACACTGGAACAGGTTGCCCAGGGAGGTTGTGGATGCTTGTGATGGTTTGGGAGTTGCCTGCACCGCNCCCCAGAAATCAGAGACCCCAGGAGGGACTCCCAACCACCCTTCCACCTTCTTCCCACCCCTATACCTTACCCCAAGGTTTGCCTTATGCGCAAGGTGAGTTTGGAGGATTGGCCAGGGAGGTTAGAAGGAAAGTGGTTAGTTAGGTTACTCAGCAGAGAGGAGAAAAGCCAGAAGCTGCTAGACAGCCTGAGACGCTGTGCCCAAGTGTCTTATCTTTGTTTTGTATTCTTTTCTTAAACATCTCAGCAAGCCTATAAGTGAAGTAGACATCACCATTGTTTCCTTTTCACAGCCTATAATATAATTTTCTCTATTAAAATATTCCAATTAACCTCAAAACAGCACAATGCCCCCTCTCTGGAGGTGTTCAAAGCTAGGTTGGACGAGGCCTTGAGCAGCTTGGTCCAGCAGAAGGTATCCCTGGCCATGGTGAGGGCATTCACAACTTGCCTGGGCAACTTATTCCAATAATAACAATATTATAACTCAATTTACAATTGAATCTTCACAAGTTTGCAAGTGTTTGTCTTCTAAAGGACGTCACAATAGATATTGCTCCAAAATCTTATCGATTGTAGCACAGGGAATATGTAGTCTTTAATGTAGCTCCTTTTCTAACTGTAGTTTTGAAAATTATCACCGGATTACAGTGAGGGTGACAGAGCACTGGAACAGGCTGCCCAGAGAGGTTGTGGAGCCTCGTCTGGAGACTTTCAAAACCCACCTGGATGCATTCCTGCACAAACTACCCTAGGGGATCCTGCCTTGGCAGCGGGGTTGGACTTGATGATCTCGGGAAGTCCCTTTCAACCTCTAAAGTTCTGTGATTCAGTGATATATGTAATTACTTAGAGCTTTTGTGAAATCAGTCTCTGGGAAAGGAATATATTGTTATAACAATTGTTTTTTAGAAGATATGGAAGCAAAATTATTCTTATAATGTTCTGCTCTTTGATAAAGCTCAATGCTGACCTGTTAAACAAATTTAACTTTACTGTTTACATTAAGAGTTTTATCTGTTTGCTTGAGATAGGGTTTCAAACATTAGATTTGGCCAGCTTATTTACTTCAATGGTGCTTATACAATTGAGGTTATGGTGTAGTTTCCTCACACTAAACTCACCAGCCCTACTCAATGATTAAGCTGTTCTATTTTGTCTCAAAAAACTAGTAAAATAAATTCACAGGATCACAGAATGCCAGGTTGGAAGAGACCTCAAGGGTCATTTGGTCCAACCATTCTAGGTGATAGTGTAGCTGAAATGAGCTGACCCAGCACCCTTTCAAGCTGAGTCTTCAAACTGCCCAGTGTAGGGGAATCCACAGCTTCCCTTGGGAGGTAATTCCAATCTCTAATTGGGGAAACATTTTCTTCTGGAGTCTAATGAGAATCTCCCCAGGAGTAATTTGTCCCTATCACCCCTTGTCCTTTGTATTTGATTCCTCCTAAAAAGAGTCTCCATCCTCCTGGTAGTCACCCTTGATGTACTGGTCCATGGTAATGTGGTCTCTCTTAAGCCTTCTCAAGGCTAAACAAACCCAGTTCTCTGAGCCTTTTCTTTGTAGTGGTAAGGAATTTGCATATTTTTAGTCCTTTTAGAACTTTCTGAGTGAAATCACTGAGTATGAACTGTAGATGAACTTAAGTCTGAAGTTTGAACTTCTTTCATTATCTGAAGTTTTTAATTTTATTTTTTTTAATTGCTTCATATAACTACCTGAAGGGAGATTGTCGTGAGGTGGGCATTTGTCTTTTCTTCCCAGTAACTAATGATAGTATAAGAGGAAATGACATCAAGCTGCACCAGAGTAGGTTTAGGCTGGGTAGTACGAAGAAAGAATTCATTGAAAGCGTTATTGGGCATTGGAATAGGCTGTCCAGGGAGGTGAAGGACTCGCCATCCCTGAAGGTGTTTAAAAGCCATATAAATGCGGTACTTGGAGATATGTCTTAGTGGTGAACTTTGTAGAGTAGGGTTAGTGGTTGGACTGGATGATCTTGAAGGTCTTTTCCAACCTAAATGATTCTATGATAGTACCTGAAGTTGTTACACATACAGTTCTGCTCCTGAACCTGAAGCGGTTTGAAACATATTTAGAGTGGAAGGAGGTAAGATATTACCAAAAGCTATTAAAAATACCCAGACATAGTTATCTAATGATAGTGTTAAAATGAGATTCTCAGTACAGGTATACTTCAAGAGGAGTCATTCACACCCAAGATAAACACTACTGTACACATGTTTTCCCACTTTCCCTGTAAAAGCACAACACAGAGGCATGACAAAGTCTGAAATACTCCACAGGGCATACAAAAAGAAATCAACAGAACACAAATGCTAAAACTTTTCCATTTTGCTTCTACTTCACAACACTGAAAAATCACAACAGAATCTCAAAACCCCTGCAATTTATCACACCTAACTAATCACAAATGCCATTTCCAGTTTCTCTTTGACTTGCTCCTGCTTTGCTGTTAACGTTCTTGGGAAAGTACATTTCATTAAAGCATCCCTGTGAGCTTGGCATTAAAATACACAAACTTGGGGATTGTTGCACTACACAGAAAGCAGACAGTATCTCTGCTATAGATATGAGGAATGTAAGCAGCATGTTTTACATATTAAAGATCACTTATCGACTCATACACATTTCCCCTTCCTATTTAACACCCTAGGAGTTGATATATGGCATAAAGGCCAAGCACATTGCTTTCCTTTTCAGATCAGAAGAGATAACACAGGACTTATAAAGAATGCATGAAGCTCTAAGTATAGAACTGGATTTTCAGATAGTCTTCATGCTGTTTCCTCTGCATTAGAAGTTTTATCATTGGTATGCAAAACGAAATATGCACCCAGTGTCAAGATCACAGAATACATCAGGTTGGAAGGAAGACTCAAAGGTCATCTTGTCTGATCACCCTCCAGTAAGCAGGGACACCTCCGATGAGATCAGGTTGCTCAGGGCCCCATCAAGTTTGATCTTGAATGTCTCCAGGGACTGGGGCTCCAGCACCTTTCTCGGCAACCTATCAGTGTTTCACCACTCTCATTGTAAGAACTTCCTCCTAATATCCAACCTAAATCTACCCTTCTCCAGTTTCAAACCATTGCTCCTCATGCTGTGACCACAAGTCTAACTAAGCAGTCCCTCCTTAGCCTTTCTGCAAGGCTCTTTCAGATACTGAAATCCAGCCATAAGGCCTCTCCAAAGTCTTCCCTTTTCTGGCCCGAACAACCCCAACTCATGATCCTGTCTTCATAGAAGAGGTACTCCAACCTTCTGGCCATATTTGTGGCCCTCTTCTGGACCTCCTTCAGCAGGTCTATGTCTTTCTTGTGTTGGGGGCTACAGAGGTGGACACAGTACTCCAGGTGAGGTCTCGCCAGAGCAGAGTAGGAGAATCACCTCTCTCAAACTGCTGGCCATGTTGCTTTTGGTGCAGTCCAGGATGCACATTGCTGGTTCATGTCCAGCTTCTCATCCACCAGCAGCCCTGTCTTTTTCTGCAAGGTTGCTCTCAGTGTCATCATCCCCTAACCCAGACTGATAACTATGATTGCCCAGACACAGGTGCAGGGCCTTGCAGTTTGCCTTATGGAACCTCATGAGATTCTCCTTAGCCCACTTCTCCAGCCTGTCTAGATCCCTCTGGATGTTATCCCATCCTTCATTCTTATTAACCACGCTACTCAGCTTGGTACCATCTGCAAGACAAAGCTTTCAAGAGCCAACAGCTAAATGGCAGGCACTGAGAAACCACGGCAGCACTTCACAAAGGCATTAGCTTAGCTGATAATGGCAGCTTGACTGTTGGCTTTGACCAATATCAAAATAAAGTAGATCTCTGTGGAACGTTGTAGTCAACCGTGCAAAATCTGGTGCTCTCAGGGACTACTTTAATAAAATTATTACAATAATGAAACACAATTTTTACACAGTGTAGGCAATAAACTCAATGAAGTCTGAAGCAAACTTCCAGAAATGAGGCAGCCGGAGCAAAATACATGGACTAACTGTCACATGGCCAAAGCAAAGAAAACTACCCAGGCAGAATACTCAACAATGGGAATAATCCCAGATAGAAGGGATTCACTCATTCAAATGTCAGTGAACAGACCCAGGTACCTGCTGCCAATCAGAGCAAAACAGAAGCATATGTAAACCCCTAAATGAAAAGTACACAGCAACAGTATTTGGAACAGAAAGCCAAACGGGAACAGTTGGACAGTCTGCAGGAAGGATCCAAGCCCAGATTTTCAAAGGCTATTTTTCCCTAGGTTCTTCAGGCTGGCCCACAAACTTGTTCTCAGTTGCTGCACTGTAAATGAAAAGCTGAGAGGCAGAGTAACAGCAGAAAGTGAGGGTGGGAAAACACATGGAATCATGTAATCATTTGGAGTGGAGGAGACATTAAAGATCATTTAGTTCCAATCACCCTGACATAGGCAGGGACACCTTCCACAAGATCAGCTTGCTCAAGGCCCTCTCCAACCTGACCTTGAATACTTGTTATGAGGATGAATCCGTAATGTCCCCAGGCAACCTGTTCCATGAGGTCCATCAAAGTGCTGCCCAATTAACAATTTTTCACATTACCTGATGCATAGGAAAATAGACCTCCTACACCTGAAGAAAAGTGTGTGACTTTTCTACTGGAAATAAGTTAATTTTCTAAGTAGCACACCCACAGCACATGAAAGAATGAGTGCCTCTAAATTTCAGATGGGTACTTACAGGAAAGAAAGGGACTGTGTGATACATCGCTATCCCAGGCTAATGAGCTCAGTGTCATCACCCTGACAGACCTTGTCACTTTAATCATAGAATCACAGAATGGTTTGAGTTGGAAGGGACCTTAAAGATCACCTTAAAGTTCCAATCCCTTTGCCATGGTCAGGGACATGTNNTCCAATCCCTTTGTCATGGTCAGGGACATGTCTCACTAGACCAGGTTGCCCAAAGCCTCATCCAGTCTGGTCTTGAGCACCTCCGGAAATGAGGTGTCCCCCACTTCTCTGGGCAATCCACTGCAGTGTCTCACATCCTTCACCGTAAAGAACTTAAATTCTGGAAAAACATCTAGTGGAATAACTGGAAACAGACACTGGCTGTGGGGTCTGAACTCTGCACTTAGTGTTCTGGCAGCTAAATGGATTCATTGCACTTGAGAAGCTTCAAAGCTGGAGTCTTTTTCATATCAGTTTGTGAGGTCGGAGTAGTGGTTGGATCTTTGCAAACAGAAAAGGATAAAAATGGCACTTTTCATTTAAATCTCACTCTGAGGAGAATGCTGGTAATCAGTAAAAACTGAAGAAATAAAAAAATGAGTCTACAAAGCTCTGTTCTTTACAGAGTTTTGGTTTAATCCTTTTCCTCAACAAAGTTCAGGTCTGCTTTGGTAACTGCAAGGTTAATTTCTTGATTTTTCCTAGTCTTTTAAGGAATTGTCTCCCATGTGAGAGCTCTCTCTCTGTAAGTTGTCACAGCCATCTGATGGCAATAGTCTCTTTCTCTGAAAACACTTCTGTGTCTGAATAATCTTATGTATGTTGATGCTTAAAGACAATAGAAGCAAAACCAGCTTAGCCAGACCTGAGAACAGGTTAGCAAATCTAAGTGCAAGGACAACCACATAAAAAAACATCAACCAACTAACCAGAAGTATTTAGGAACATCTGAATAGGACAAGGCAGGTAACTGAAAGGGGCTTACATGTTCTTTACTATTAGTAGTGAGACACTGGAACAGGTCACCCAGATATGTTGTGAACTTCTCTTCCTTGGA
>VWYK01067515.1:10002-28785 GCA_013399775.1 Semnornis frantzii
GAAAGGCAAAGGCAGCGTGCTCTCTGCTGACCTCCCTTTTATCCAATACAGCCCGAGACCAATGGGCCTTTGGACACAGGACAGCCAATGAAATGGCAGTTAGCCAAGATTTGCCCATATTAGGTGAAACCATAGGCCTGCTCCACCCTTCTTCGGGAAGAACACAGGCCCTGCACAAGGCAGCCCCGTGCACCCTGTTTACCACAGGGTCTGGGCAGGCAAGGGACCCCAGACTCAGTGGCGCCAGGCCCTTTGTCCCTTTTCCCGCCGTTGCTCTCCCCCAAAACAGCAAGAAGGAGAGCAGAAAAATATGTCTGGGCAAGCCAGGAAAGGTATAAACCCAATTTGGCTTGCTTAGGCCTACCATGACAGCATGTGAAGGATCTGAGATGACTTACCTGGCTTTGGGAAAAGACACCACTCTATGATGCCTGTAAAGGGGAGATGACGTAACCAGTTCCTCTCCGGATGAGTGCTTGCTGCCTGATACTGATCCCACTCTCTTTCTTGTATGGCCCACAGATACCCAGAAGTTACCTTAGTCTTCAAGAAGCTGTCCTTGCAGAACAGCACAGAAGAAGTCAGAATGATGATGTACAGTATTTAACAGACAGACAAATAGAACTGATGATCGAGCAAAATCCAGGAAATGATATCAAAGACTATGAAGACTTGCAAACTGGTAGGTCAAAGCAGACCAGTAGTTGCTCATTTCACTCCACCAGATAATTTCTGTGTGAAAAACCAGTTACACAGTGCTCTACAGCTGTGTAGAAGTCACTTCAGAAATTGAGAAGATAGAGAAATCAGTAGTGGGGCCTTGAGGAGAGGACTGGGCAGGTTCTAGGATGGTTTGGAGCTGCTAATTTTAAACTTTTTTTTTAAGTTTATCAAGCTTTGCCTGATTTTTATTTCTGCTCTGTAAAGAATGAGAGATGCCATCATTTCAAGGTAGTCTTTTTTGTAGGGCCCCAGTCTTGTCATCTTTGCTGTGTAGGAGTCAGGGAGGGCCATGGGGATGGCAGAACGGGAGGGTAATGGTGGGACTATGTTACGGGGGACAGAAATACTGACTGTAAAGCTGCTGTGGGCTTTACAAGTGCCAGCAGCACTCCTCACATAAATGTTATTCTCTTGTCTTGGGTATGTGCTGGCTCTGTGTGGTGTGCATAAAACTACTCAGGCTGCCTCATAATCTTGTTCATCTGTGCTGTGGTTTCCTGGTGCTGCTCTGCTGCTGATCTCCAGTTCTTCACGTTTTGCAGCAATTAATTTCCTCATAGAAACGGGTACGCTGCTGCACTTCCCAGACACAAGCCATGGCCTGAGGAACCTCTACTTCCTTGACCCTGTCTGGCTCTCAGAGTGTCTTCAGAGGATTTTCAACATTAAGAGCTCCAAGTCAGTAGCTAAGAATGGAGTCATCAGAGCAGAGGATCTCAGGATGCTGCTGGTCGGGACAGGCTTCACTGAGCAAACCGAAGAGCAGTACTTCCAGTTCTTGGCCAAGTTTGAAATTGCACTGCCTGTGGCCAATAACAGGTATGTTGATAATTAGAGGGGCTTAGCCGGGGTGGAGAAAAATGGCCATTTAATTAGTAGATATTAACAGGTTTTGTCGCTGTAAGCAGTTGTCTTGACAAGGATCTTGCTGTGAGAAAATATTTGAGCGTGTTAACCAGCGTAATGGAAGGTGTCCACTGGGGCTGCATTTCCTGGCATAAGGAAGTCCTTTGCTCCAAACAAGCTAGTTTGAAAACTTTCCAAAGCAGGTCTTTGTCCACTTAGCACGCTGAGGCTGGTGACAGGCTCAGCCACCAGCACAGAGGGGCAGCGGCGCCGCCGGGGATGTGGTGATGAGCAGGTGGAAGCTTCAGGCGCTCAGCCGGCACAGCTGCAGCTGAGAGAGGATGCGAGGGCTGGTGGCTGCAGGGCCTGAAATATGGACGAGCTGGAGTCATCTGTTCCCAGTGAAAGATCCTCGTTCCAGTGTATGGCAGAAAACTTAGGGTAATCAATACTTGTCAGGCCTGAAAGTAGCAGTATTTTACTTCTTGTGAGACTGGGGAAGTGTAGCATCAGTAGCAATGTGATTTCTTCCTTTTCAGCCTCAGTAGGTGTTGATCAATAGCTTTCCTAGAAAAGGTCTAGGAAACCTCATTCTCTTTAAATGTTAATGAATCCTCCTCCCCTCTGCCTCCCACCCCCCCATCTCTTTTCCTCTGGGCAGTGTTCCCTGCTGTTTTTCTCTCTCCCATCTGCCTGGCGACAGCCTGTTGTTGCCTTCACCGCGAAACCCTAGTTGGATTGCACTTTGGAGGTGGCATTTGCATTTCACTTCCTTGCCCTTCCAGGACAGCAGGGCTGCACCACCCTGAGCCTCTGGGGAGCTCTGAATGCCAGCACAAGTGCAGCATTCTCTGGGCTGTCATTATGCCTGTCACTTACCCAGACCCGGATGCCAACAAATTTTCTCAGGC
This sequence comes from Semnornis frantzii, assembly GCA_013399775.1. Lineage (NCBI taxonomy): Eukaryota > Metazoa > Chordata > Aves > Piciformes > Ramphastidae > Semnornis > Semnornis frantzii. The sequence continues at coordinate 12,483 of VWYK01067515.1, forward strand.
TTAACACAGATAAAGCAGCAATGTTTCTGCTTAGTCCAAAATGCCTTTTGGACTCCCTTGTCACTATCTGCCATTTTTCTCCAAGGCAATTACATTGTCTGTGCCTGGGGAACAAGGAAACTGCTTTTTCATTGCCTGGCCAATCTTTTTTAGAGTGATCCAAGCCATATTAACAGAATATTCTTCCCGCTGACGGACTGTAGCTATAGCAGGTTGGATTAATTTAATGTACTAGCCAGACACAGAGCAGTTATTTGTTACTGTGCTTATGCAATTATTGTCTAGATTGCCAGATAGGGTTTCTGTGCAGTCAGTAGAGAAAGCAGCTGCCAGTTTCTGTTCTGAAAGGGTGGATGGGGGCATGTTTCACATATTTTCAAAATTTGCATTGGCTGTTGTTCAAGAGCATGGAATCACCATCTGTATTATAATCCACTATAGAGCTGTGGCCCAGAAGGGCCTCACTGGCCTTCTTGTACTCCTAGACCCTTTCTTGGATGTACTGAGGAAAGTTTATGGGCTGCCGTATGATGCAACCACTACCTTTACAGAGCAAGACCTTTGAGTTTGATGCACTCCACTTTTTTCTGCCTGAGGTGGATGTAGTTTAGCTGTGTTAGGGCTGACAGTGTGGCCATTCTTGCTGTAATTTATAAGCGAAGAGGAACTTTTATTAGTTTTACATTCCAGAGATGTTTCATGGAACACATAATTCGATCCTATAAAATGTCATCAGATGTTACAGTCTGTGACATATGGAGAGAGCTGTTGTGTGATGGCTGTTTTTCTGAGCTGATACTTCAGCTTTTGCAGGATACTGCAGCTGCTAGGGAGAAAATGCAGTAGGCACAAAACATTGAATTTGGACACAGCATTAGTTGCAGGTCTAGGCCTTGCCACTGCTATTTCGGTCGAGTCCCTTGGCCATTTGCCTCACTGCTGTCATTGTGCCTGTCAGTGATGAGCCTGAGGTGCCCACACGTTTTCTCAGGCTCAACACTGATAAAACAGCAGTGTTTCTGCTTATAGGCAAGTCAGATTTTTGATCCTATGGGCAGCTTGGAATACATTTGGTACAGAACAGTATTGCTGTCAATTATCGACAGCTATCAAAAGCCATAAGCTTATTGTTTTCAAGACAGTTCTGGTCTTTCAAAAGGTTTTAGCTTCCCAAATACTAATGATTGGGACAAATGAATATTCTATGCTCTCTGGGAGGTCTGAAAATAATTTGGAAACCTCTTGGTCCTCTACACCAGGATAGCTCTGTTACTTCTGACTCATCAAACTCAGATAGCACTAAACCTCCTCCACACTTGGGCAACGAACCTAATAACCTGATTGCAGGAGGAGACTGAGCAAGACAAGTGATACTTCTGCTGGCATCCTGGAAAAGTGAGCTTTTGTCCTGGGAGTTTGTCAGGCACTGAAAAAGTGAGCTTTTGTCCTGGGACACAGTAGGGAGTCCAGCTGCAGTATGGTGCAGCAGGAAACCCTGTCATGTTGGCCCGTAAGATGCTCTCATTCTGGGACTGGGATGAGAGCCAGACGATCCAGTCCCCACAGCCTCTAACTGCCTCATTGCCACCTCCCACAATACCTCCTCTCCCCACCTTCTGGGCTTACTGAAGCTGAGCTTCCGTAGGTTGTTTTTGCATTTAGGTTCTGTTCCACAGCTGCAATTCTTTGCTTGCTGCTAGGGCAGGGTAGTAAAGATACCAAACACAAGTCCCAACATCACAGCTGTTCTAATGACTCCTATATTTTAATGCATTTAATTTGTGATTACACAAATATCCTGCTTATTACATGAATTTCAGCCCTGTCCAATAGCCCTGGCTGAATTATGTAATGTCTGTTTTGCCTCCGCTTGCTTCCATAGTGTAAATGAGTTTCCCCATGCATTGCTGCAGCCCTTTAGTCTAAAAGCTTTTTTATATGCAGTAGGCTGTGCCATTAAAAATCTCTTTGGAGACTGAATCGCCTTATTATCCAGTAACAATGTACTCACTGTTACAAGCTGTAGCTAAAATTTGAGCTGTTGAATTTGATGTGTTTCAGCTACCTCCTCCCTCATCTGCTTCCTACCAAGCCAGCGTTAGATATCCATGGGCTCTGCCACCAGACCTCAAACACAGTCCAAAGGGTCTTCAAGATGAGTTTCGTCCCAGTTGGCTTCTGGCAAAGATTCATTGCCCGAATGTTAATTAGCCTGGCAGAGATGGACCTCCAGGTAGGTGACTGTTTCTCTCTGCAAGCAGAAGACGACAGCTAAAAGTTGTTATTCACTCTAAGTGTAAGTGGGTGTCTCCTCACGTTCAGCTTGCTTCAGTCACAGACTTCAGTAACATTATTTGAGTAAACCGGGTAAGATGAGACTCTGCAATCAAAATCTGATTCTGTTTTCACAGTAGGTGTCATTTAGAACAACAAGTTGGCACTGGGGAAGAAAGCCTGCATTCTCCACAGCCTCTTTAGAACATGATCCCCTGGAAGGTCTCAGTACCTCCAGCATCTTCCAATTACAAGTAATTGGAGTTCTGCCTGCGGCTCTTGTCCATGACTGTTCCACTGGGCCAGACTCTGCTCATGTCATTTGCTAGTGGAGATCTGGAATAGCTCCACCAAAGTCAGCTATCTGAATCTGTATGGCTTTAAATGAGAAGAAAATTACAGGACTGTTGCCTTAATGGGATAATGAGTGCAAGCAGGCACCCTATTAATGCAAGTGGTATGCATCTCATTAAAGTAGTGTTCATAAGGCTCAGAAAGCAAAGTGAATTTTGATGTCGTTACAGACCTGGTTTTGTGGCAGCTTGTATCTGAAAATGTAGTCCTGCTGGAAACCCTAATGAATACCTGCCAAGTGTTTTTAGTGCTAATGTGGTATCTTCTTAACAGCTATCCTGTGTTCCCTCACTGAGGTGCAGAACATGGAAAACGTGATACCTGTATTTGGAAGGTCCTCCGTGTTCCAGGCTTCTCAAACCATGTAATAACTGTAACTGTTTCAATGGGCTGTCTTGGCATCCCCTTGCTTACATCCTCATGGGCACTGTATAACCCTAGAGCACTTCTGCTAGGAACTTCATCCAGTTCTCACTGAAGGGAATGGAAAAGAGGCCAGCATCAGACCTATCTGCAGACAAATAAGCATCAGAGCAGTGGCTGCAGATTAAGTCTCTAGTTTTAAAACAAAAATACATTTTGCTCTAAGTGCTGGTTTGAAGCAACTTGGAGGAAAGCCATCTTCCTCCCACTGAAACAGGTGGAGAAGTTAACTCTCTACACTGAGGGCAGGCTTAATCATTCACCAGAACGTTCAGCTCTTCTTTAGGTTTGTAAGATTTTGCAAATGCAGAATTCATCTAACAAATGTTACAGTCACAGAATTAACTTTGTTCACTGATATGAGATTGTTCCTTTTTGACTGGCATGAAAAATATATCCGTTGCTGCAAACCCAACTCCTGCTCTCTGTATTTCCATTCCATTGCAAATGTGTGAGTACAAGTTACTCTTGAGTGGAAAAGGTATCGCAGGATGCCAGCATGGTGAGGGTTGGGAGGGACCTCTGGGGTTCATCCAGACCAACACCCCTGCTAAAGCAGGGTCACCCACAGCAGGATCACAGCATCCAGGTGGGTTTGGAATCTCTCCAGAAAAGAAGACTCCACAACCTCTCTGGACAGCCTGCTCAGGGCTCCTGTACCCTCTAAACAAAGCAGCTTTTCCTAACGTTTAGGTGGAACTTCTCATTTTCCAGTTTGTGCCCATTACCTGTTGCCCTTGCATGGTAGCACCCATGAAGGCTAGGAAAGTTACCTTGCTGCTCAAACAAAACAACATTCCAATAATTTAATGGTTTTCATACTGCTCTGCTTGTTTCAGCTCTTTGAAAACAAGAAGAACACCAAGACAAGAAGCAAAAAAGTGACCATCTACAGCTTCACAGGCACACAAAGGAACCGCTGCAGCACGTTCCGAGTCAGAAGGACTCACACTGTTTACTGGCAGGAAGGTCTGTTCGTTACCTTTGATGGAGGCTATCTTAGGTAATTTGTGTTCATGATGCAGCATGCATGACAGGGGACTAACAGTGTGTGAAACACAGCAGCTGAGTGGAGATGAATGGGCCTGACTCGTGCTGTGTGCTCACTCGTCAGGAGGAGAGGAGGCTCTTCTAATAGACATAATTCATCTGGTAACAACTGGTGATGAAAATGATGAATAACTGATTGTTTGGCAGCTCTGAATATATCAAACTTATGTGTCATTGCAGCCACAAATTTAGAGAAGCTCAAACCCAGCAAGTGATGTTCAGAGCAGAACTCTTTGCCAGTGTAAAATCGTGCATTTTCACATGCAAAGGTTTCCTTACGTCCACGTGTTTTCCACTGAATCCTAAGAGCTCACCGCTGTGTGGCAGCAATCCAGACCAATGGAGGTGGTTTTGTGCTGTCAGACTGTGTGTGACAGGGACTGTGGACAACTGGTTTAAGCTGGCCAAGGCAGAGTGTCTGCTGGCTTCGAGCTTAGAGAAAACCAGCTGTCCGTGTTTGTGAAAGAACATTTGAGAGTAGGCAGCCACTTAAGACTTTCATCTTTGCACTGTCTGCAGAGGCATTTGGTCTTGCAGTCCTTGGCAGGACAGGGAGGAAGCATTGTGGTGTTGCATGGTCGGAAACCAGAAAGGCACAGTGACTTCCCCAAGTTCATCTGCACAGTCTGTGGCCAAGTAAAGACTTTGGACCCAGACATTGGGAGTCACAGGCTGGAATCCTGAAATCTGGACCGTTACGATGGTCCTGCTCTTTCCTCCCCATGCATTCCAGGGAGGTACAGAACTCTCCTCTTCTTACTAAAGCTTTTTTTATTATGATTGCTTTTTTTCTTAGGGAATTGCACAAAAATTGTCATGTCCATAAACTTTTCCAAACAGTTTTTGTAAGTTGTGTTACTATTACTGACCTCTAAGGTCCCTTCCAACATAAGCCATTCTGTGATCATTATTACCACTGTTGTTGCTATGTTATTATTATACCACTGAAGTTTAATTCTTGATTTTCAAACCTCCTCATCCTCCATCATTCTGTATAGGGCATTTCTGTCAAAACCCTCCATCATAACTAAGGCCAAAATTTTCTCTGAGTCTCACCTTTTGTAGCATTTACCCAGAGTTAGCAGCCAACATTTTCTGTGCAAGATTTCTCTTCTGAAAATCATTTGCAGAGCAGATTGAACTGAAAATCATCCTCAAAGCTATATGCTTTTTATTTTGATTGCTTAGGCACTACATGTTGTTAAGTAGCTCAGGTTTCCTGCAAGAAAGAAGGTTTATTGACACTGATAGTTCACAGAAGCTTCACACAGTTGTCTTTTGGCTTCCTTAACAGTGTCGAGTCTTCTGATGTAAATTGGAAAAAGAAAAAAAGTGGTGGAATTAAAATAATTTGCCAATCAGAAGTGAGAGACTTTTCAGCAATGGCATTCATCACAGATCATGTCAACTCTCTGATAGACCAGTGGTTTCCTGGTAAGAGAACTCCTGTGATTTTTCTGTGCAATGTTATGTCTTTTTAACAGAAGGTTCTTTGACAGAGCTCTCCAGGTGCACAACGTTGTGTGTGAATTGAAGACCTCTCAGGCTCTGACAGTCTCAAGCCAATAAAGTTTGAGGAAAGCTGGTAACCTGCAGGCAGGTCAAGGTCGTTTGCCAGCACACCTTAGTCTAGAAGTTGTGTCTGTCACTGCATGCACAGAAGAAGCATCGCAGTTCAAACAAGACCTCCTTCCACAGGAGTTCAGGACACAGGGACAGGATTTGGCCCAAACCTCTTGGCACTGTCCCTTGACAGCAGAACTCATTTTGGCTTCAGCTGGGATCAGCATTTGCCCACCATTTCTAACAGCCTATAATTTATAAAATCACGATGTGAGAGGCATGAGTGAATATGATACCAAGGACTCTGTGCCAAGGTAACTTCCTTGACTCCAGCAGTTGTTTTTCCTCTGATCAGCACAGATCCTGCTGTTACCCAGCAGGCTGTTTGCAACCCCAATGCACTTTGTTTCAAACCAAAACAAAATCTGAAGTGTTCTTTGTGGTCCCACACTGGTCTAGCAAGCAGTGCCAAAATCTCTTAATTGGAGGCTTTCTGGAAGAAATGGTCATGCACTTACATATTCATACTCTGCATGTTAGATAAAGGAAGATTTTATTTGCCTTTGGATTAAAATAATAATCAGGTTAAGGCTGAAGCTTGAGAAGAGTCATGACTTCAAAGGCTGCAGCCTGTATTCACCTTGCCTAATTGCTGGCTTTTAATGGAGCCTGTCACCACAAAATCCCTCTGTCGTCAGTGGGAGAGGTGTGAACCTCCCAAAGGTTTAGTCTTGATAGAATCCATGTGTCCTCCAGAGGGGCTGAGAACCTTACCTGTGAGAGAGAGCACATTGGGTGCTGCAGGTGGATGCCTACTCCTAGCTTGCAGCTGAAGCACACAGCGAGCCATGCCTCCCAGTCCATGTCCATTCCCATGCCTGTTCTTTGCCTGAAGCCATCTGGCAGCTCTCAGTCTTGAAGCCAACATGACTGGGGTTCCTGGACAGCCTCACAGCTGGCATCCTTCTATTACATGGTCATGCTCTTTAGCACACGCAGTGATCCCTGTCTGCAATCCATATAAAGGCACCCAGCAAGTCAGAGGTTCTCTGCAGTGCTTTGTTCCATATACATCTAATTTTTGCTGGTCCTGAATATGTTTTCATCACGAACCTGTGCATTACCTGTGACCAAAGCAGAGCAGCTTTTATATCAACAGCCCTGTCTCCTCAGTACTGCTATCTGTGCATACTTGTCACAAACCTACTTTCTTATTCCAGTCAGCATGCTGCAGTAAGCTGCTGCTCTCACGAGTGTGACTGTTTTCAGCCAGATAGGGGCTGCAGACATTTGAATGCACGAGGAGCTGTGCTCTTTCTCAGTTTGTGTGAGTTATGGTGTTTTCTCTTTGCCTGCTTGCTTCGGAGCACTCACGGCCATGGAGAGTGATGGCACATTGCTGATGGAGCAGTATGTGCCCTGCCACATCTGTGCAGCTTCCAAGCCAGAGGAGAATGAATGTGGTGAGAAGGCAGAGGACGTGCAGTACTTCAACATGGAGGACTGTGTCCTGACTGCCATCGAACTCGACTACATCACGTGTCCTAACCACCCTGACATCCCTGTTTCTCTCCAAGAGCTGGTCCCAGAGCTTTTCATGACTGACTTTCCTGCCAGGTAATGTTATTTGCTAGCCTTTGGTTAAGTTTCAGTGTACCTATGTGATCAGGTTGGATTTTTTTAAGTCACCTCTGCTAGAGGAACGTATTGACCACAGGAAACAAATTCATCCACTCTCCATTCCTGCTCTGGCAATTCATCCTAACCTGCCCTCCTGGTGGTCAGCACACTTGCTTAGACAATTGCTGTGTGCTGACCCGAGTCATCACTTCAGGGGGTCCTTTGAGATCTCTCACTTCTGACTGGCAAATTATGCGTTAAGTCCCTTTATAAGCTGCAGCTGTCCTGCATTGCCCAGTACTCTGACCAGAGCTTTCTGTAGCTGGGGTCTTTCTGTGGAGACTTTAATATGACAAAAGCAAAAGGAAGCGCTGCTGCATCATGGGGCTGGCACTGGACTTGCTGTTAGGTTGGAGGAGCCTGTAGGAGAGTGAATTTACCACTGGAGAATTCACACTGAGTCCAGGCTCCAGCTCGGCTGAGGGCTGTTGGATGTGTTGTAGAAGCGTGGCAGTCCTGAACAGCTGAAACAGCTCTTCCCTGCCCAGAGCAGCACTGCCAAATCTTTAAGCTGCTTGACTGCATTCCCAGATGGATTCTGCCTTATACCCCTTATTACTTTGTGTGTAGAGCAAGAGACCTCCTGACAGCAAGCAGGACAGGAGAGCAGAGTCTCTTCTGCTTCACAGTCCCTCAGACCTTTCTGTGCCCAGTGCAAAGCCTTGAGACTTGTAGACCAAACTGTCTTCTGTTGGCTGGAGTCTGTGCTTTCTGTGCTCCCACTGGCCCCTGTTCCCTTTTTGAGGTCTTTTCACTGGGCACATGTCCCATCAGCTCACCACCACAACCCTCCTCACAGCGCTATCTCCTAGAGATTTATTTGACAGGTGCAAGGCGAGTGGAGATGTTTGAAGTGTGAACAGCTGTAAAAGTAGTCTCTGGAAGAGTGGGGAAATGATGGATTGCAGCCTGGGAACAGTAAGCTGATTTGAATAATCAGGTTTCAGAGTGTGTGGCTGTTCATAAACATCCTGTCCTGCCTCAGCAGAGAAAAGAGGAACAGGAGGTAAATGAAGCAAAAAAAAAATAGTTAATACAGATAAACAGTACAAATCTCTGTACCTGTGTCATCTGCTTGGAAAAGGAGCTTATATGCTTTCCAGATCTGTTCGATTCTTGGGGGATGACTCAATCAAAAGCCTTTTCTTCTGGCTTTATTACCCATGTTACTTTTCCTGCAAGAAACCTGTTGTACAACGTGAGCCAGCTTAGAGTACATTGGGACGACCAAGGTAGTTTAGGGGATCCAGTCCTTGATAAGACAAGAGCCTACTAGGAATTTCTGGAAATGGAAATCACATTAAAAACACGAATTTACAATGTCTTTAGAAACTTTTTAATTAAAAAGCCTCAATCTCTTTTTGGCAGACTCTTTCTGGAAAATAGCAAACTGGAATGCAGTGAAAATGAAAACAACGTTCTTGGCCAGGGTGGAAGTGGGACCGTTATATATCGGGCACGATACCAAGGAAAACCAGTGGCTGTGAAAAGATTTCAGATTAAAAAATGCAAAGGTTCTCCCACTTCAGCTGCAGGTAAGGTACACAGGATTGATGTCAGGAATCGGCTCAGAGCAGCCTGCAACCCCAGGCTAAGACCAAAGAGCCTTCGCTCTCCGAAGTGCTGGCAGCACCTGTTTAAATACAGCTATGAAATGCATGGCAAAGTTGATGTGCTTCCATGGAGGAAGAGGATGCATCTTAAGGAGTCCTTCACGAAAGCACTTGTAGTGATGAAGGTTGTTGGCACCGCAGAAAGCTTCTCTCCTTCGGGTCAATGAGTGGACTCAGAGGGTGCCAAGGCAGAGCCCTTGATTGGGGTGAGAGGCAAGATTTCACCTCCTGTTCCCAAGCTGCTTGGCAATGAAAAGTGTGGATTTGCATGGGTTTGCACTAGGGACTTGTGAGTCTCCACCTTTGAATAAGTCTTTTACTCCATCTGTGCCAGCAGCTACAGAAAGCAAATTGGAAACCCTTCTCAGCCTGCCAGCTCCTCCAGGCAGGGACAGGCTCTTGTACTGCACATGCTGTCTGCCGAGCCCAGGTTTCCAGCAGAGCCTCAATCCCTGAAAGGGGAGAATGCCTCACTCCTCATTTTAGTCAGGGAAGGAGACAGTGACTCCCTGAGCTGTGGTGGAGACCAGCTGCTGTCCCAGTGACAGATAATCTTTGGAAGGACCAAACCTGCCTGAGCAGCCTGTGGTCTCCCATGGCAGAAGGACAATTACTGTGAAGGGTCCCTCTTCCAGCAGTGCAGCTGAGAAGGGGTAGGAAGAACCACCAAAGGGTCTGCACCTAGAGAGTCCCTGCTTTGAAAGGCACAGCACACGTTTTCCAAAATCAACCAGGTGGTGTGTTTTAGAGGAGCCTGTGCCCGATACACTTGAGGTTGGTGCTAAAGGACCACGGAGACACTTGCTTCCTGAGGCTCCCATACATATCCTGCTTGTAGTCCATGTCTGCTAGTCTCAGATGTCAGCAGGAGGATGCAACATAAAGGCTTGCTGTTGGCTTAACTCCACAAGCTGCCTTCCTCCTGCAGCATTTGCTCAGTGATTAGCACTTCTCAAAGAGTTTCTGGTTTGGGGGAGTGAGAAAGGGGTTGTGTGTCCTGCAGATACCATGCTGAAACACCTGAGAGCCATGGATGCCATGAAGAACTTCTCTGAGTTCCGACAGGAGGCCAGCATGCTCCACTCACTGCAGCACCCTTGCATCGTCTCCCTCATTGGCATCAGCATCCATCCTCTCTGCTTTGCCCTAGAGCTGGCACCTCTGGGCAGCCTCACCACTGTATTGTCTGAAAACTCCAAAGGTAAGACCAGGGGCTCCCTCCTGGGAGAACTCGCTCTCTGAGTCATGGTAGTGACAGACGGGCAACAACATTTAAATTGCTGCTTGATTTACAGAGGGGATTTTTGTCCAGACTAGGGGAAGTGGGAGGGATGGAACTGCTCTTAAACTGTGCCTTTGGGAACCTAGTAAAAATCGATGCTCAGGGCTTTCAGAACTACTTTGGAGACCTGTTTTTTCCATTCTCTGCAAATTAATAAGTGCATCTCATTTCAGTGCTGCATGGGTAATGCTGTGTTCTTCCCCTGCAGATGGATGTCTGGCACTCTAAATCATCTCATAATTATCTGTATTTCTGTCACTGTCAAATAAATGACACTAATTCCAAGATAGGTTGAGGCCATCTGACCCTCTTGGCACCTTGGCTTTGTGTCAACTTTCAATCAAGCACTAATTTTCACCAGAAGATTTAGGGTCTAGAAGCGAAAGGGTTTAAAAAAAGAAATCTAATAGAACTGTCAGACATGTAGAGTAACACAAACAGTGTCACTTCAAATCGTGGCACTGAGTGATGTTTTAAAAGCGTTGTTAGTTACTCTGCTGGAGTTTAAAAAGAGGAGGAGGAAGAGAGAAGAAAAAAAATCCAGAGGGGTGTTGCAATCACGAGAACTGAAGACAGGCTGCTCCTTTGTGCCAGGGTCTTCTTTTGTGCCACTGGGACACATGCTGACACACAAAATAGCCTATCAGATCGTCACGGGCCTTGCCTACCTGCATAAGAAGAACATCATCTTCTGCGACCTGAAGTCAGACAACATTCTGGTGTGGTCTCTGGATGTCAAGGAGCACGTCAATATCAAGCTCTCCGACTACGGCATCTCGCGGCAGTCGTTCCACGAAGGCGCGCTGGGCGTGGAGGGCACGCCAGGGTACCAGGCTCCTGAGATCCGGCCCCGCATCGTCTACGATGAGAAGGTGCCCGTGCTGTGCCCGTGCCTCTGGGTGGCTGGCTTCATGCATGGGGCTGAATTCCCTTGTATCTAGAATCATAGAATGGCTTAGCGTGGAAGGTACCTCAAGGATCATCCAGTTCCAACCCCCCACCATAAGCAGGGACACCTCCCAGTAGAACAGGTCGCTCNTCATCTGTGGCCCCCTCTGGACTCACTCCAACAGTTCGATGTCCTTTTTGTGTTGGGGGCTCCAGAACTCGACAGGACTCCAGGTGGGGTCTGATGCGAGCAGAGTAAATGGGCAGAATCCCCTCCCTTGCCCTGCTGCCCACACTGCTCTTGCTGGAGCCCAGCACACAGTTGCTGTCTGGGCTGCACGCACACACTGCAGGCTCATGTTGAGCTTTGCATCAACCAATACCCCCAGGTCCTTTTCCTCAGGGCTGCTCTCAGCCATTCACCACTCAGCCTGGAGTTGTGCTTGGGCTTGCACGGACCCAAGTGCAGGACCTTACACTTGACCTTGCTGAATTTTACGAGGTTGACCTGGTGTGCCGCTCTGGCTTGCTTACCATAGCCTTCTTTGTTGTTCTTTCTGTTCATCAGGAGAGGTTTGCCCATTTCTGCCCTCTGTTTCTGGCTCTAGGTCGACATGTTCTCCTATGGGATGGTCCTGTACGAGCTGCTGTCTGGCCAGCGGCCTGTGCTGGGGCAGCACCAGCTCCAGATCGCAAAGAAGCTCTCTAAAGGGATCCGTCCTGTCCTTGGGCAGCCAGAAGAGGTGCAGCTGTATAGGATGCAGGCACTCATGATGGAGTGTTGGGACACTAAGCCAGAAAAGGTACGAGACAGGCCTCATGGCTGCCATTTCCTGATCATTTAGCTACAGGGATCTGGCAGCCCTCTCTCACCCAGGAGAGCTGGGCTTACTCTCAGTGCAGCAAAACAGCTCAGTGCTCATTTAACTCTCCTGCCAATATGGCCCAGAACATCCATTGACTTAAATGAGACTTTTATGAATGAAATTATGACAGATTGGTGGCCTCAGACATCTGCAGTGACATAAAGGTCCCTTGATGTCAATGGCAGTTAAGCTATTGATTTCACCAGAGCAAGGCATTGCCCTTAACTTCTAGAAACAGCTACAGTATCCTGCTGTGAGTTTAACTACAAAGACTGCAAAACCCCCAACGTTATAAAGGCACTGTGAGGAAGAAAGGGGTTCAAAGTACAAGAAAAGGATTAAGCTGTATTGTGTTTTTTGTTAATTGCAAGTTGGCTTTTCTGAGCTGCTTGTCCTTTAAACAAAGGTCAGCTTGAATCACAACTGCTAGGCACTGTCATGAATCAGTTTTCAAAATAGATAAACCTGGGGAAATTAATCAATAAAATGTGCAAGAGAAACACAGACCAAACTGTGGAAGTACAGAAGAGGTTTGGCTTCGGCGTCCAGGGTACCGAAGATGCTAAACAGCAATCAGGTGGAGTTCATAAAGAGAACCTGGAATAGATTTGAGAAAGCAGCAGAAGCATCTATTAAACAATTCCTACTTCTTGGCTCTCTAGCTTTAATAAATAGTTATTACAGTGATTCTCTTATTTCGTCTGGCCCCCCAGCTATTTCGTGTGACATGTGTCTTTCTCTCTCCCTTTCCCCACAGCGTCCACTGGCTGTTTCTGTGGTAGGACAGATGAAAGATCCTACCTTTGCAACATTCATGTACCTGCTGCCCTGTGGGAAGCAGTCTTCCTTCTTCTGCTCCCAAGGACAGGAGTACACCGTGGTGTTCTGGGATGGGAAAGAAGACACTAGGTGAGACAGTTCATATTAATAATTTCTTTCTTTTGTTCTTTTTTACATAAAAAATCCTTCAGTGTCTTCACTTTTGCCTCTGGGAAGGAGGTAAGAAAGGTGAAAGTGAATTTGGGTGAGTGCCAAGGATAGAGTGAACACTGTTTTCCCAAACTCTTTTAATTGGGAACAGTGGTTGCTTTATAAAGGATGTTTAATGAGCTTAACTCTGCTTCAGTTAATATGAGGAGAAGATTAGGGCAGTGTAATGATTCACACACACTGGATGAAGCATTTGCACATGAGAACAGACGTGTTCTGCCTTTCCTAATGAGGCCATTTAACACTAAACCTTTCCTAATTGAGACTGCAGTTCCATCCCTGCTCTGCAAAGCAATTAAGCACATGCTTAAATCCTATTGAAATCATCAGGAGTTAAGCACATGCCTGAAGCTGTGTGTGCATCTGAGTGTGTGCTGCCAGTAAAATGTGTGCTGGGTGCTGTGCTTTAAGTGTTATTACATTGTGACTGAGCTGATGGCATTTTGCACAGCCACATATGACCTGTGGCTAGTTAGGTTTATTTTTATGGATGTTACTGGGTTTTATAGCCCCAGTCTTATTTGGAAGCATTCACCAACTGATCTGAGTTTTTATATTAATGTGCTCATTATTTCTGACCGTTAACTTAATGGGGGAGGAACGTGAGCTGTTCCTGAACGATTTGTGGTGCCTGGATGGTCGTTCAGTGCAGGCAGCACAACCATTCCTGCTCCAACTGGTGAAACACATGGGACACACAGATGCATTTCCAATCCGTGGATGCTGTCCAAATATTCACAGCAATATATCTTGGTGAATCTGCTTCCTGACTGGACAATCCACGTGCTGGAGACTGCTGGATAACAAATCACTTAGATGTGACAGACTACAGGCTGTGTAATTGCTTGTGCCACAGTTGTTAAAACATCTGGGGCTCACAGATGTGGTTGTGAATATCCAGTTATTGTTCAAACACCCAAACCCAATGCACCATCCCATAGCCCAAACAGACAAAATCCCTTTAGTTACAGAAATACTAATTAGTCATGTTTACAGATTATTTCATCAGGTTAAAGATCTTTGATCCTACTTGGAAATAATCACGCTCTTCTGTTTATGTACTTGAATAAATAATGAAGCCAGATAATAGTGAGGCAGTGAACTTGGAGAACCAGCACAGATTCTCTTGAGAACCTAATGGGAAGATGGGCTAAGACCTCCCAGCTATTAATTACTGCTGTTCAGCTGGAGCTGTTTGTCTCACAGCTGAATTATAGTGGCAGACCACGTAAATTCTGCTAATCCATTTCCGCACAAAGTCAGATAGCTGAGCTTAAATCTTCACAGAAGCAAATGCATATCTGCCCCCTGAGGTAGAGCCGTGGTGCATCTGCGTTTCTCTTCCTTTACAAGGACCATTTGGAGTGGTGTAGAACTTTGCAGCATTGTCCACATCTGGACAGCTGTGTAACAGCTTGGCCAAAAAGCACTGGGAACCGCCCGGTAGCAGGCTGAGCGCTGGCTCTAGGAAACTGTTGTTTGCTCCTTTCAGAAACTACACGGTGGTGAACCCGGAGAAAGGAGTCATAGAAGTGGAGAGGATGAGCTGCCCAGGAATGAAGCTCTGCTGCCAACTAAAATTTCAGAATGCCCTCTGGGCTGCCACTGAGGTGAGCGCTGCCTGCACTTCAGTGCCCTGCTCCAAAGGGCCTCCTTAGAAGAGGCAGGAACAGCGAGAAGGAGCCTGTTCAATTAGTAAAGCTGAGAGTGCTGGAGACAATGGGCAGCCTAGATAAGCAGTGTGGCTGCATCTGCTGTCTCTGGGTGTGTTGTTTCTACCTGTGACAAAGGTGGTAACTAGATCAAAGTCCTGCCTCCTGATGCTCAAAGCCATCGTGGGAACCTCAGCTTTCTGAGGTGAAACTCTCCAGACTGTAGTGTGTCTGTGCCCAGGGTTTCAGCTGGGAAATGTCCTTATCTGTAAGTGATAAAGAGCAGCAGTGAAAGAAACCATGCCTTTAAGGGTGGGGTTTTGAAAGAGACCTGAGGGATTTGAAAGTTGGTGGGAAATGGGTGCCCAAGTTTTGTGTTCACCGTGGAAGACTGCAGCCGGAATGATAAGAGTGAGACAGCCTGGCTGATTGATCCCTGAGCCCCTGTCCACCCATCAAAAAAGGGCTGTGCTAAATGTCAGCCAGTTCTGACACAGTCATTTGACACAAACCAAATGAAAAATAGCTGAAAGAAATTGAAATGTTCCTGAAGTTCAGTGTTTCAGAGTGGGGGGAAAAAGGCTACACTTGCTGAATAAATAATTCGTGCTGGTGAGTTCACCCTGCCCCTAGTGTGGGTGCTGGAACTTAGTGAGAGTATTGATATTATTTTCTCTGTAGGAAAATGAGATACTTTGACTTTTTCTATTCCCAAATTGAGGTAAAGTTCAGATATTCCTAATTTTTAATAATAGAAAGTATAGAAAATGAGGATTCAGAAACCTTAAGGCGTTTTCTTTCCACCTTTTTGATCAAAATAGAATGTGTTGGTGTGGAGCAGCTGTAATTCCACAGAGAAGGTATCAGGAACTTTCCTTCAGCTGACGGATTAGTGCAAAACTTGGTGTGTTTGGGACTTGTGCAATCAAGGTTGTCAAATGCTGCTTTTAGATGTGGTGGTAAAACACCTATAGTGGTGATTTTGGTGGCTTTTGAATAGTGCATATATTGCCCACAACAGATTTTGCTCTTCACAGACAGAGCAAATGCTCTCCATGGAAAACAAAGAGAATTCCAGGCTTTGGATATCAAAAAAAGCAGCAGTAAAAAGTGGGTTTGGAACTAGTTTGGAACACCAGTGCTGTTTAACATCTTTGTCAGTGACATGGACAGAGGAATCAGTGCACCCTCAGCAAGTGTGCAGATGACACCAAGCTGTGCGGCACAGTCGACTTGCTAGAGGGCAGGGATCCATCCAGAGGGACCTGGACAGGCTGCAGAGGTGGGCCCAGGCCAACCTCATGAAATTCAACAAGACCAAGTGTAAGGTCCTGCACCTGGGTAGGCACAATCCCAAGCACAACTCCAGGCTGGGTGGTGAATGGCTGAGAGCAGCCCTGAGGAAAAGGACCTGGGAGTCTGGGTTGATGAAAAGCTCAACATGAGCCTGCAGTGTGAGTGCAGCCCAGACAGCAAGAGAGTGCTGGGCTGCAGCAAGAGCAGTGTGGGCAGCAGGGCAAGGGAGGGGATTCTGTCCCTTTGCTCTGTTCTCCTCAGACCTCATCTGGAGTACTCTGTGCAGTTCTGGAGCCCCCAGCACAGGAAGGACATGGAACTGTTGGAGCAGGTCCAGAGGAGACCACGAAGATGCTCAGAGGGCTGCAGCAG